>BGPR01000276.1:797457-820709 GCA_013235015.1 Araneus ventricosus
TTCTCCCCTAAACTTTCTCGTATACTTCCCCCCAAAAAGGTGCCGTTTCCCCTTCCCCCGCGTGGCTAAAAAAATTCGAACCTACTAGGGGGTTACAACCCCTACTCGCTCCGCTTGTCAACCCCCAAGAATCACGTTGTGATTCTTTTGAGATCACTACGTGATCCCAGCTCGCTTCGCTCGCCGTACATTTATGACTGTCTGCTAGTAATAGGAAATTATAATTACATTAATTACTAAAAGTAAATATAAATTATTTGAAATAGCATAAACTTCTAAAAATTTTTCAGCAATTACTAATAAACTAAATCATAAAATTTCTAAAATTAAAATTTCCTGGTAGCATATATATATATATATATATATATATATATATATATATATATATAAATGTTTGAAAGAAATTTGAATGCTAAAATGTATAATTATTAAATGTTTACAAATATAAATTATTTACATCAATCAGAAATCAGCCATTTAAAACTTCTTGGTACACAAAATTCAATATTTCTTCAAGTTTCATTAGCATTAACTTTATTCCAACGAACTTCTGAATTTCCACTCTTCTCAATGAATTGTTGCTGGAAAAAGCTTCGCTACTTGCATACACACTCACTGCAATAATTATTTAGCCAAGAAAGTTTTAACTTTTATCTCTGGGTAGTTATTTATGCGTTAAAACCTCAGAAAGTTTGAATTACGGAAGATTATTTAACCCATTGCACAAACTTTTAGCTTAAAAAGCACAGTTTAACGTGAAAAATGGCTTTAAACATGTTCAGATTCACTATTCAAAATTATAAACCATAATAAATATTTACTTTTACCTTTTTAAAATTAACAAAATAGCCTTTTTTTCGAAATTTTTAAAAAAATTCTTGCTTTTTACATCAAAATTTTAAACATGCTCTTTTTCACTGATATGTTGATCAAAAAAGCTTCACCACATGCATACACACTCACTGCAATAATTATTTAGCCAAGAGAGTTATAACTTTTATCTATGGGTAGTTATTTATGCGTTAAAACCACAGAAAGTTTGAGTTACGAAAGATTGTTACCCAGAATCCAATGTCTATCAGAAGGTTTTTCATTATAGTGATTGAAAAATATGTAGGCAAAGAATGAAATTCAAAGAGATGCGCAACGATTTTCCTCTCTTACCGGCTCAAGGACAAACTGACGTAATTCGCTACTCCGTAATGAAATTCCTCTCCGTTCTTCCAGTACGCATGCGCGTGGAGATAAGGTATTCTCTTCAAAAGTAAATTATACGGACCGACAGACAGTCAACCCTTTAACGGATTTGGCCCAAAATGTTATACGGACCTACATTCATGACGATAAAACTGTGTATAAAATTTTATCCATCTGGCTTTTCAAGTTTTTGAGTAATAGCGTTCGCATGACCTCGAACATACAGACAGACAGACAGACTTCCCTTTGACGGATTTTGTCCAAAATTTGATAGAAACCTACAAATTATGTTTAAAGACTACATACCAAATTTCATCTCCGTAGCTCTAATAGTTTTCGAGTAATCGTGTTCACAGACGCACACACAGACAGATGGACAGACATAATTCCAAAATTGTGTTTTTCGAACTCAGGGAGGTCTAAAAAGTGGAGATTCGTCAAAATCTCGAGTTCGAATTTTTTGTCGATTACAATACTTTCTCTTTGTATACTTCGTATACGAGAAAGTAAAAAAGGGACGTGACGTCACAACACAAAGTAAGACATTACACTACGACACACCCCTGACTCCAGAGAGAGAAATCTCCGGTTTGCAATTTGGATGGGTGTGCATAGAAACTTTATTGAGCAAAAAAAACATAGAATAATAATAATACATAGAATAATAATAATACATATAATAATAATAATACATAGAATAATAATAAAACAAAAATATATAAAACAAATTAAATACATAAAATAATAAATCCAAGTGAATATACAAAGAGACATACTTAATACCAAACACTATAAAACAATGATTCAGCATTTAAAGGAAATAATAAAATATAAAAACATTACAAACAAACTCGTTGGGAGTGCCTTATTACTGGGGGGATAGCGACCTCCATGTCCGAGTCACTATCTGAAAAATTACTGTCAATTGCAGGGCCCAATTTAAACAAGACCTCTTTATCGGTAAGGAAGTTCACTAGTTGGATGATTTTGGACCTTGAGTATTTGTTGGAGAGGCAGCTTTTCCACCAATGTTCGGTGAGATGACAACTGGGTTTCGTCATGTGGAAAGAGACGGTCAACACAAAGTAAAACAACGTGCAGTTGGATGCTTGATGACATACGCAGCTAAGTTTGTTGCATGACTGTCACGTCACGTGACAGTCTTCGAGTATTAATAGTCGAATTGCAATTTTAATTATTATTTAATTTATAAGTTCAGATGGGTATTCGGGATATTCAAATTTTATAAAATTCAATATTGCTGTTCGAAGATTCAAGTTAAAAATATATTCATTTGTGGAAACCCCTCGTTATTTTGTTCCTCTTAGAGAATAACAGAAATTCTGCTGGTTGCAATGCCTACAACTTTCTAAATCTTAATGGTATTCAACTGTAATTCTTTTATAAGCTACCTTAGATATCTGGCTTCGACGTTATGAAAGAAAATTTACTCTTTGTTTCGCGCATGCGCATTTAAAAAATATTGACTACAAATACTCATATTTCCTCAAATATTCAAGGCATTCACTTCAAATTTTAATACAATGTTTCTCTGACATATTGTGGAGTATTCTGAAAGTTTCTCAAAATTTGGCGTAAAACTCTGCATGTTATAAGCAAACAACATGCGAAAAATTTGGGATGTTTTAAAGAAACCTTTATATCTTCCTGAATATTCATGAAATTTTTATGAAAATGCATGTAAGCAGTATGCTTAAAAAGCTAACCGATTGATGAAAGTTTCAAAACATTATGAACTTCCTGTGAAACGGAGTGAGCCCAAATCATTTTCGTCTTCATCAATTTGTGGACGATTCCTTAAATGTCCTCGCGACAAAATCTTCACTGTCAAATGTGAGTTCCTACTAATGTACATCCCACGATTTTCCACAACTGATTGTGAACCATTTGATTCAAATTAATTCCCAATGTTTCTCATTTTACCAATCTTTCAATACTTTTTGCCGGTAGTATATTTATCAGCGCTTTTGTATTCAGAAGCAGAAGAAAATTGATTAATTTTTAGTTCCTACGCTTATTAAATAAAATTTGCATTACTATTCCACAGAGAAAATATCACAAAAATTTATATGTGTGATTGTTATTGTGGCTAAATTAATATTAGTGTGGAAATCAGAGAAAAAGTAGCTCAGCAATAAAACAAGCATCATTGAATAGATAGTTCTATGAATGTTAAGGGGACATAAAAATCGTTTTCTTCAAATAACAATTTCTAGTTATACAGTGGAGTCTCCCTATAACGAAATCGCTTGGTTCCAATTGAAAAATTCGTTATAGAGAAAATTTCGTTATACGGAGATTAGAGATTTTTGCAGTTATTTAAGTAAATGTTCCAAACTTTTCAATAGGTGCGATAAGTTCAAATGTATTTAATCATGATTTTCAATTAAAAATGAAGTAATATATATTATAAATTTATTAAAATTTTACCAATTTTTATTGTATAAATAAAATACTCAAAAGTTAAGACAATTCACCAATTTAGAGAATAGTATGTACTTACGTTTATTTTACTTGAAAAATTCCGTTATTTTACATTGCTTTGCATTTCGTGATGTTAAATTTTCAGAAAATTTTTCACATTTTAAGACTGAGTGGTTCCAGAAACAGGCACTTGTGAGCGAATTGGTTGCACAGAAACTATCAACTTTCTTCAAAAATGACAAAAATCGAAAAGATAAACCTCTGAAAAAATTCGTTATAGGGGGACAACCACTTCGTTATATGGAGAATTTTTTGAATGTTATTTAACATTTCGATTAAAAATTTCGTTATAGGGAGAAATTCGTTGTAGGGAGACTCTACTGTATATATAATTTCTAATTATATATATTATAATTTATCATATGAAAATATTTAAATTACAAAATAAAAAAAAAACATCAGTGACGATCCATCAGTGGAAAAGGTAATTTTAGACGTTTTAATTGATGTCAGTTGGAAATATTTGGTTGCATGTCACCAAGGCAGAATCTCTTTTGACCACTTGTTGCACATGACATTCTTAAGTGGAAGCATACGAGGCAATCAAGAGGAGAACACTCTCGCTTTTCTTTCCATGAGTGGTGAAAAGAAAATTTAAAAATAAATAGAAAAATGGCAATTTTTAATTAAAAATGAAATAATGATTCACGAACATCATAACTCGTTTTATTATAGCATACTGTAAAGCATTATAAGCTGCATCAACAATCAGAAATTCCTCATTTACAGAAAAAAAGTTGTTGACTATTTTTCCGAATCAGTTACAATTTTAGAATGGAATGATGATATTCATTGAAATTTCGAGAGGTGATTCTTCCTTTATGCCATGTGCTCTTGCAAGTTTATAAATCATTTCGCTCTGTTTACACTTCTGGTATCGGTTTTGTAATCGGTAATGTCTGAAGTCATCTGTTCTGTATTTCTTATCTGCTCTTCAAGGAAGGTATAAATTGCAAGAAAGTCGTACTAAAAGTGCTTTTTCCTCCACCTCTCTATAGCTCTGAAGAAGTCTTTATACTTATATTATTAAATTACACAAAAAACTCATCCATTTATTGTTGAAATTTTGGAAGTGTTAAATGCAAGAAAAAAGTGTTGTAAAATTCTTGGAATTGCAAAAATGAACTAGTAGGTTTGAAAACTAATAATTAATCATAAAAAGTTATACTCTTATATTTTTTCAACTGACTTATAGCTACAGTGGAGTCTCCCTATAACGAAATTGCTTGGTTCCAATTGAAAAATTCGTTATAGAGAAAATTTCGTTATACGGAGATTAGAGATTTTTGCAGTTATTTAAGTAAATGTTCCAAACTTTTCAATAGGTGCGATAAGTTCAAATGTATTTAATTATGATTTTCAATTAAAAATGAAGTAATATATGTTATAAATTTGTTAAAATTATGCTAATTTTATTGTATAAATAAAATGCTCAAAAGTGAAGACAATTCACCAATTTAGGGAATAATATGTACTAGTATGTACTTACGTTTATTTTACTTGAAAAATTCCGTTATTTGACATTGCTTTGCATTTTGTGATGTTAAATTTTAAGAAAAATTTTCACATTTTAAGAGTGAGTGATTCCAGAAACAGGCACGTGTGAGGGAATTGGTTGCACAGAAACTATCAACTTTCTTCAAAAATGACAAAAATTGAGAAGATAAACCTCTGAAAAAATTCGTTATAGGGAGACAACCACTTCCTTATATGGAAAATATTTTGAATGTTATTTAACATTCCGATTAAAAATTTCGTTATAGGGAGAAATTCTTTGTAGAGAGACTTCGTTGTAGGGGGTCTCTACTGTATGTGTATCGCATGATATCGATAATATTAAACAATTGATAACAACAACTGGAACACAAGGTGCTTGTAATGGATAGAGTATCGGACAGTGAAATATATGGCTTTGTTAATCTAAAATTCTTAGTTAGTATCACGGGATCATTAAAAAAAAGTTTCGAAAATTTTCGCTAAAGTAATCAGAAATGTTCTGAAAAATTTAGCTCATAAATTCTTCTATTTACTTTTCTAAAAAAAGTGGCATAGCACATCGAAGATATTTCGAAAATGTTAATAAGGATCTCAACTGTGTAAAATCACTCATGACGCATATGTAAAAATACTAACGAGGTTAAAATTTCTCATTAAAACGAATGAAATCACGTAAATCGAGTCATTTCTTGCATCAGCCAAATAAAAAAACTAGAGCTGATAAAAACAGATGGAAATGACGTCCGTGCATCGTTTATGAACACTCGAATAAACATGACGTGACGCAGGGATCATATGCGGAGACATCGTTAAAGAAGTGATGTCACTTGCTTACGTGTGAATTCTCAAAGACAGAAATATAGAGTATTCGACAGACGCGTGAACTTTCAACCCATTTACAGAAATAAATGATCATTTTCAAGAAAAATACAACTGCTCACTTGTTGTTCGATTACTTAAATGGGGGATGGAAAAGCAATAACTCTAGAGTCAAAATATAAACAAGCATCTCATTATCAATTGTGTCGAATTGCGCAATTTTCAAACATATATAGATTTAGAAGGAAAAGAATGAAGGAGAAAATTAATTTATTGTTCCAAGGCAAAGTAGCAACAACACTGTAAGCTCGGAAAATGTTCTGCGTGGCTACAGATATGCTATTGAAGCCCATTAATAGAACAAATGGAAGGGAAAGGATATTTTTATGTTCTTTCAGTTTTAGATAAGAAGAGAAAACTTGTGAATTCCAAAAATAATGCACTCTGGAGTCAAAATATAAACAAACACATCATTATCAAATGTGTTAAATTGTTCAATTTTCAAACATATATAGATTTAAAAGGGAAAAAATAAATAGAAAATTAATTTATTGTTCCAAGGCAAAGTAGCTACAACACCGAAAGCTCGGAAAATGTTCTGCGAGGCTGCAGAAATATTATTTAAGTCCATTAATAGGAAAAATTAGAAGGGAAAGTATATTTTTTATGTTCTTTCAGTCTTAGATAAGAAGAGATAACCTCTGAATTCCAACAGGGAGACTGTATTTTAAAATAAGGCACGTAATATTTAAATTGCTAGCCATCATTTGTAAAAGTTAACTTTCTTCGTAAACCTGCATGACAAGAACAGAGATATATATTTTATCAATCATGAAGGCAATTTAGGAAGAAAACCAAACTAACGAAGATAAACCTTAGTTCATTATTCTAAAAATTTGCTTTATTCTATTGTTAAAGCAGCATTAATTCAGTTAGTTTTCTTCATAGCAACTAATTTTATCTTCTTGTAGTTATAAATTTTGTACTTTAAGGTATAAATTCAATGTACATAAAAGTGATTTTCACTGAAATATTATCACTTTAATATTTGCTAATTTTAAGATTAGAAGAAAAAAAATGTAGCTTTATCAAACCTGAAAGTGTTTCTTTCATTTTTATTTCTCATTTTTCACTCTTTTATAAGTGTGTTGAGTGTTGCAGTTAGAAGCAAGTTCCACTCGATCCAATCGTTTACCAAAGACTTCAAATAGTTTTGAATGAAAGACGAAGTGTGAATTCGACGAGGTTTCCTTCTGCCACATTTCGGGTTAACTACAGTTTGACTTGCATATCATTCAGTCCTAGATATATTTTAAGAGACTATGCAACATTTATAAATCAAGTAATGAACTATTTTAAATTATTTGATTCTTTTCAATATTTGATGCATCGTTTTTAGAAATGCAATAAATGGTAATAAGGAGTGGGTGGAATAAACTGCGAGAGGGTTGGATTGTTTGCCACTTCTAAGGCTATATCAGACGGACAGAACGCCTCCCCATGACCCCGTGCCTGATGCCATTACGGCAACCAAACCGGTTGGGTGGACATGGGCCAGACGGACAGCGTATCGTGGTCGATTTCCGTGTACACTAGGGTAATGCCGATCGCCAAAACTTTATCGTCACGTGACGCATTGACAGGATTTCGGTATCGTGGAAGACGAATTACGTCACCGTCAAAGTCACACCCAATTGGTTTGAATTTTCGCATCTGAGAATTTTCCGTCACTACCGTGTACATTTTTAAGCCGATTGAATACAGACCACGATTTCGGGCATCTTGTCTGACCAGTCACGTGACGATAAAATTTTGGCGCATGGCGTTACACTAGTGTACACGGAAATCGCTCGCGCAACGCTGCCCGTCTAATATAGCCTTTAAGATGCGTATACACACGCCTAATTCGATAGGATAGCAACGAGCACACTTCGAGCGCATGAATCATCATTACCTTTGTCAGTAAGTGATTGAGGAAGGGGTTCTTTGAAAGTGCTAAGGGGAAGGAGGTTTTTTGTTAGCGCTTTCACTTGGGGGTAAGATTCGCGGGGAACGACGAAGAACACTCGAACATGGCCCAATTTGAACTGCGAATCCCTTTGTGCTCATCAAAAAACCTACAGTATTAGGTTCTCCGGGGCGGTTCCGTTCGCGAACTGTTTGCGGTGATCAAAGAACCCCGTCTACACCTGCCAGGAGCTGTTCGCGAACTCGTCTGTTCGCGTTGCGCTCGCAAGTGTAACCGCGACTTTATATTCTTGCTCTCCTCTCCTCCCTCGTGCAGGAGTGTTTGCCTCCTGGTGATGCTCTTCAACTGAAGGATCGAGCTTCCTCCTCTCAGTGCTGAAACAATATTTAAAGTGACTATCCAAAATACAACAATTATACATCGTGGCGATGTTCATCATCCTTTGTGTTGTTTAGGTAACGTTGCATCACGGCGCAATTCATTAATTTTAGTCATTTTCATGCATTAGAGAACTTTAATTTTATGCTTTAATTAACTAAAAATACATTTTGATTTTTTCTGTGTTGGGTAAGGTTGCATCACGGTACAACTCATTCTCAGATCTTCAAAGTGACAATGATATGTTTTGTCGATTGTTTTGCTTTTGTTATTCGACCAGGTTCAAAATAGTGATGTCCGCTCTTAATATCTCTTGCGGAGTTTCAAAATGTAACGTTAATCTAAGAAATAAATAAGCCATTTATCGTACATTCAACACAGTTTGGTCAAATAGAAGCCTTTCTTCAATAGAAAGGGGAAAACCAACATATAAAAAGAAGAAGTATCGAAGGCCGTGTGTGGTTTTTAAATATTTTTATGTTATTGAGCGAATAGAGCAAATAAATGATCATCATGCTTACTATCCATTTTGCTATTTCTTCAAAATATTTTAACAACTACCCCTATTTTTTTAAAAAGAGATCGAAAACATTTTCACTTTCTTTCCAAGCAATTATCTATTCAATGGGTTCAGTTTTATTGTCATGTTCTTTTTTTCTCCTATTTTACATAATATTTTAAAAAACTTAATTTTAATTCTTACCGTGATAATTTGATGCAAATAAATGCATTGAACATTTTCACTAGTTGGCAACACGGTTGTAAATCAACAATAACTAAAAATCTTTGTAATACTTTCATTGGAACGTGAGTGGCAACACACCTGCTAAAAATACAGTAGAGTCTCGATAATTCGAGGTGGACGGGGCCGGGCCTCCCTCGAACTATCGAAAACTCGAATGATCGAAATAAAAAAATTTAATAAATAAATAAATGGAAATCAAAGCAATTTTTAAATTTCAGTGTAGTATATTTAAATGAAAAATGTTCTTACATATTATTACATTACTGCTAACAGCAACATGCTAATTATATTTTAAAATAATTGTAAATTGTTTTTTGTTTAAACACATTGCTCATATATATCGATCTTATATATTTCCCGTTTTCTTTGGGAGGGGGCATTTCTGCAGGTGGCTTCGGGGTGCGCAGTGGATATATGACCCGTCGAACAACAATAAAAACCAGATGCGGTAATTCTTTCACATGTTGGTCATTATTTGGGAGCTAAACTGATTCTTTTCACTAACTCGGATTTATGGAAAACTCGAACAATCGAGACTCTACTGTATATGCAAATATAGAGTTTTTTATGTACCTTCGTAATATAGTGAAGAAATTCTAGTACAGTAGAATCCCGGGAATATGAACCCCAGGAATCCAAAATTTCAAATAAACCAAACATTTTTTTAAAAAATTTCCGGAAAAAGTTTTACTGGAAGATGTAGGGAAAATAACAATTACGAATCAGGAACAAAGCTAATGTTTATTCCTAACTTAAAAGAAGTATTCAAATTGGTCTTTGAGAATGAATACAGCATCTTGATGAGTAGAAACAGACTCAGATATCTTCTTTCCACCCTCAACTTGTTTGCCACTGCACCGTGCGATTCGCCGCGTGCTCTTTCCGTACGCCTTCACAGAGCACCCAGAGTCAATACTCTACTGCATTTGGTATATCAGGAGTATTTTACCGAATTTCCCGGAATCCGAACAAAGCTCAGCGCCATTTAGGTCGGATTCCCGGGTTCTACTGTATGTGTTTTTGAAAAGCACCTCTTCCAGTTTCAGGTTTAGTCCAAAATTTCTCACAGATCTCCAATTTTGGTACAAGAAAAATACGCTAAATTTCATCCATTCTAACTCATTGCTTTTTTGTTATCGCGCGAACAAACTGACAAGATTCCCAAAACCGTTTTATCGGACTGAAGGAGTTCGTATACGAAGAAGCAAAAAAGTAAAACTGAAATTTATCTTCGACTTTTTTTCTAATCCAACGCTCAGTACAGAGCAAACCAGCGGGAGTGTTCTCCCCTAAACTTTCTCGTATACTTCCACCAAAAGGTGCCGTTTCCCCTTCCCCCGCGTGGCTAAAAAAATTCGAACCTACTGTTACCCAGAATCCAACGACTATCCGAAGGTTTTTCATTATAGTGACTGAAAAATATCTAGGTAAAGAATCAAATTCAAAGAGATGCGTACCGATTTTCCGCTCTTACCGGCTCAAGGACAAACTGACGTAATTCGCCCCACAACTATCGCGTGCACAGAAGATTGCCTCCAGTGCGCCTGCGCGTGGAGATAAGGGGTTCTCTTCAAAAATAAATTATGCAGACCTACAGACAGTCAACCCCTTGACGGATATGACCCAAAATTTGATACGGACCTACATTCATGACGATAAAACTGTGTACCAAATATTATCCGGCTATCTATTCAAGTTTTTGAGTTATATCGTTCCCATGACCGCGGACATACAGATAGACAGACTTCCCGTTGACGGATTTTGTCCAAAATTTGATAGAAACCCAAAACTTATGTTTAAAGACCACATACCAAATTTCATCTCCGTAGTTCTCATAGTTTTCGAGTTATCATTTTCACAGACAGACATAATTCCAAAATTGTTTTTTTCGGATTCAGGGAGGTCTAAAACGTGGAGATTCGTCGAAATATCGAGTTCGAATTTTTTGACGATTACAATACTTTCTCTTTGTATATTTCGCATACGAGAAAGTAAAAATAACTGCATTTCACGCGCACACGAAATGACTTTTGTTCAATTTTAGAGCTAATTGGGGAGCATCGATCAGCTTTTCTGCAAACCCGTTTCACTGCACGAATACAATTTGCTCAGGTAAATCCGTTTGCGGGGAAAAATTCCGTGGTCGCACGAGTGGTGTCGTTTTACTGGGAATCGCTCTGTTATTAGCTGAGTCTACGAAACGTCCTCTGTCCGTGACGTGGCAGGAAATTTTGTACATAATCCGTAGGGTGCTTTAAATATAAATATTGAATATTTTAACATGATCATGTTTATAGGCTGGCGTACTATCTGTAAATTCCGACATGCGTCATGGCACATGTCGTCGGCATGCATGATGAAAAAACTTTCAAAACACTCTACAAGACAGACCGTTAGATTCGCAGCCATCAAATTTGGCAGATGTTTACTTTTTGGGTAGTAAGTGCACCTTGATCAAGGGTTTTTCAAAATTTTAATTAGATTTGTAAATAAAAATTAAGAGAAATTTTAAAGTTTTCCTTCAATAACTTCGGGGTACAATTGAATAAAAATTATTTTTGCGTCATTTTAAAATGTAAAAAATAAGCTTTTCAGTTATATAAATCTTATTTCCGTGCAATTTTTTTTCTAGTTTTAATGGATTTTTAAAAATATTTTTAAGTATATTTTAAAGCAACACTTCCCATTGTTTTATTACTGCATTTAAACACACGCGCGTTGCGACTTTATTAAATACATTTTTTGTGTGCTATTGTTTCCGTATAATAAGTAGTAAATTTTAATAAATGATATAAAGACAAAGAAATCAAGGCTACAACATGTAGAATGTTATGATGTTTCGAGCAATGAATCCTGTGAATCTCCTTTAATGTATTTTTAACTTACTTTACAACCTAAATGTTTTAGCACATAATGTTTGAATTATGCCAGGGTGATGAACTGCATTTGTAGTATTTGTAAAATGTACTTATGCAGTATTTCCTGTTAGTATTTTCCACTGTTTCACACTCTTACAAGAACAAAATATTGTTTAGAAATATGTTCATCAAAGACTTTATTTTATAATGATACAGAATAAATGTATAAATTTTGGTTAAAATATTAGATAGAAAATGCACATATTAAATTATTTTATGTATTCACAGCAGAATAAAAGGAAAAATGAGAGCTGAACATTTTAAAGACCTAGGTTTTTTTTCTGACATATTAAAATAAAGCATAAACAGTAGCATAATGATACGAGAAAAACACAAAGATCACTCAATAGTAATTAAAGATAACAACTAATTGCAATAAAATGTTATATTATAAATGACGAAAAATCCAATGGTTTAATTAAAAAGATAAATGATAAACCAAATTTTATAAAAACAGAAATTATTAAACAGGTAAATAATTGCGAGATTAACGAAGCATTTACGCTAATTATTTGAAAAAACACATTTTTCGAGAATGGACAACATAATTTCTAAATGCTATGAATCACACACTTTTTTTCCATGCCTGATGTATTTTTCCTCCAGTATTTTTGCATCCATTGAGTCCGCGGGCTAAATATATAGCTCAATGACCACTTCAGAGATTCATTTTATGACCAGTTACATTTATAAGCTCAAGTGCTCCACCGGGGGGCACCACGAGTTCGAGGATGAGAAGTCGCCAGATAAACAAGCGGGTTCTCTCTTCCTTGGTGGATATAGTAATAGTGTGGGTTGAGTTACCCTATTCCGATGGCGGAACGTACCTCCTTTGGGAGGGGTTGGAGCCGCGGCCCGTGATGTCTATTAGGACTCCGACCTCAGTATCCGAGATGTTCAGAGATGCCGTTCTTCAATTGTCCCCAAACGCTAAGGCAGGGCAGGTGTAACTCGGTTTACGGTTACGGTTATAAGCTATACTGCTACTATTTGGTGATAAGTGCAATAATGCATGGCATAACACACATACTGTGCTGAAATTCCTTCCCATTGTAAGAAATTCCTCAAAACGTCGATCATGATCTTTTAAAGCATAAAATTGAGTTATCTGCGCATTTGAGAAGTCTGACTTGCTCGAATGAAAGCGTGGGTTTGGAAACACACGAAAAAAGATCGCTTCCCATTTTTAGCGGTATTACTGGTTTGCAGAATACAGAAACGTTCTTAAGGATTTGCAGAAGATTAATTATTCAATTATCCTTGCGAGACTGAAAGAACAGTTCGATCATTGTACGAAGGATAAAATTCACTGCAAAAAGATGATGAATTAAATGTATTTAGTGTTGTTTCCTGTCCCAATGCAGAAGAGCAAACGCCCATACAAAATCTAGTTCTTATGAACGCATTAACAACTACATTAAAGCCTTTCTTGGGTTTAAAATTTCATTATATTTCTTCTTTTCCTTACAATACGATACCATAAACATCGAATCACATTTCATAAATATGCCAAAAAAACTGAAAAGCAAGGCTTCTGAAGCTTTTAGCTCATGCGTTTTCAGACTCCTGAAAATATCTGCGCGTCATGTTTAGGATCTTCTTGGTGCAATGATGATTTCTTGGAAGAACATGACATGCTATCTCACACTGCGTGGTTCAGCCATTTTAAAACTTTTTTAGAAGGCTTTTGGCCGCCTTCGGAAGGCGTCACCCATTTGGGACCTTGTAGACCGTAGATGGGTGGGGGAAAATGTACAAGGTTTAAATGTAGCGAAAAAAATTCAATTTAACTCATTAAAAGGCAGGAAATGTATACACTGGTAGAATATAAAACTCCAAAATCTAGAAGGAATTGTATCGAGTTGCTGAAAACAACGCAATATACAGTCGGAGCTCTATTTAACGAAGTCGCTAAATCCCGGAAAAAAGTTCGTTATATGGAAAATTCGTTAAATAGAGATTCACCTTTTGAAATACTTTAAACTACACAAAGCAGATTTTAAATCCATAAGCACTAAATATTATTAAAAAAGTAATTAATCACACCTTTATTTTGTAAATTAATACCTATTTTTTTATATATTTTACCCATCAAAAAGAAATCTGCAAAGAACACGAGAATAAAACAAAACATTGTCCGGGAATATACTGTATTTTCAATTTTAAAAAATAATTTTATATTAAAATTAATGAATTTTAGCATTTCATCATACGAAGGTTCGTTGATTTCTGCATCATGATCATTTCCATCTTCATCATCTTCGTCTTCATCGCAATTCATTGCTGTCTTGTTTTTATTTTTCACACTGTCAGCTTCCAAGACTGCCTCATCCACATGTTCATAGACACATGCTTTTAAACGTTTTGAACAAGAATTCGATGAATCATAATTTTGTATCTCATCACGATTTTTTTATTATGGTTGATAAGCTGTTTGGAGGAATACCAAATTCTAAAGCAATATTCTTTTTTTTCACGCCTTTATCCACCTCATGAAGAATTGAATTTTTTTCTTTGATGCTCAAGCACTTTCGCTTTGACATTTTCCAGCTTCAAGGTCATTGATCGCCATAAAATGTGTTAAAAGAAAAAAAAGTTTGAAATGTTTAGAAATATTTTGAGGAACAGGGAGAAAAGAAATATTGGATCGCAAGAAAAAGTTCGTTAAATAGAGAATGCACTTCGCTATTTAGAGGTTATTTTACGAAGAAATTCGTAATATGTTCTTGGTTCGATGAAAAAGTTCGCAAAATAGAGAAATTCGTAAAATAGAGGTTCGTTAAATAGAGGTCCGACTGTATTAACTGCAATGAAGTATAAACTTTTTAAAAAATTTGAAGACCAGAGATGAAACAATACAGGAATGCCACCATGGAAAGTGGGATGAAGCTTGCTGGCATAAAAACCAATCCCACTATGGGCGCCAATGGGAATGTCTTTTACCACGCCAAGTTGATCATTGCGCCTGCTAGGGTTTCCGTGTTTACTTTGACTAGCGCGAAACTGAGTTTTTTCTTCATCGTGTTTTAAAAACCTTCCATCTTTATTTACAATTAACAACTAATAACAAATTATTTTCAACTTTAAGACAGTCAAGAAGGAATTCATTCTATTTTAAGTCATATACATACACACAAAAAAAACTACAAAGTAGAAATGTTTACATTCTTATAACAGATTGCATCTCTCGGTCGTCGTCGAAATAGAAAAACTTTACAAAGCATTTCTCGCCAAAAAAGCGAAATATCGCCAAATATTGGCATCGAAAACATTCCCCATAGGCATCTATAGTGGGATTGGTTTTTATGCAAGCTGCTGTTTAGTAATCTTCGCATTTGCCGTGCTGTTGAGAGTAGGCGTGATCACGTCGATCATAAGAGAGTCAGGTGTGATTTGACTGGACGGCTATTCATACTTGTTGCAGTGGTGCGACAAGATCAGCAACAGTACTTGTAGGATGGAGATGAGAACGAAGATGCCTCCTGACTAAGTCCCACGCATGCTCAATTTCTGGTAGATCTGATGATTGTAACGAGGTATTACCCCTCTAAGGAGACGTCAAGCTGCAGCTGCTTAACATCGTCAAGCTGTAACAAGTTCCCAACAATTCCACTCATGAACAATATCACAATACGTTAAATTACCGTTCTGATTTATCACTATTGATTCAGGTTCATCGGGATTATAATGAGAAAAGCTCTGTTGCCATAAGATAGTGGCGAATCCAGGATTCGGGTCTGGGGGGGGGGGAGGGCGGAGGTCATAAAAGTTTTATATCGTCGTGAGGAATGTCAAGCCTCTTGGCTTATGTAAATCAAAACAATTTACAGACTGTACTCACCTGACATTAAGAATCATGAATAACACTACAATACTTTCGATAATTTAATAAAAACACTATGAAATAATTAACCAAAAATGTTTTCGACCCCGTCAGCGTACAAGTGCTAGTGAAATGACTACAAAAGTGGGAAATTTTTCTAGCCTGTCAAGCCAGAAAGAAATGTTGTCACGGTTTATTTTTCTTTTCTTTTGGGGTTTTTTTAAAGGGAAATTAAGAAAAAACGGTTGTAGTGATTTTAAATAAAATCACTAATTCTGGTTTAGCTGGGGGGATCCGCAGCCCCATAGTATCCCCCCCCCCGGGGTTGGCCCGGGCCGTTTAAAATTCCACTCTAAACCATAATGATCGGAGCTGGACTTTTTTTTTTTCTACGTCAGGAATTATTCGGAAAAAAAACTTTTCATGGGATTTCCCTCGTACCAATGTCCGACTGTCTCTATCCCCGAGATATAAAGAGCTCTCATCCGTCAACACAACTGCACACAATTCAGAAGACGATTCCTAACTATTTACGATGTGACTCCAAAACTTGTGAAATCTTAAATTTGTTTCGCCGACGCATTCCAATCGACTATGACCGTTCTCTAAATCCTTTGATCCGGGGAGGGGCGTATTAAGCTTGTTGGGGGCCCCAGGTGCTGAAATTCCTGGGGGCCCTCTGAAAGTTTAATGCATATGTACTTTTGAAAATTTCAACTTGTCAGTTGTGATGATTTCGCAAATTTTTAATCACAGTAATTAAATATTTGTTAATAAAAATTTGTTTTATTATTACTCTTATATTTAATTTTAGTTACCTGATTAATTACTTAAAATTAATAGTTGTCATAATTAATATGTTTTTGGAGAGGGGAGTGTGTCATCCTCGTCATTTGATCGCAGTTCAAAATTACGAGGTTCGTCCCAAAATAGCCCTCCGGTTGCTTCAAAACGGAACTTGAATATAACTAAACTATTCAAAGGGTAACTATTATAACTGTTTATAAACTAAATAAAATAAATTCCACATTCTTCATTTATTTTGGAGGTATCATTGTTATCTAAAATATTTTTCTAAAAATTCAGTAATCTTCTATTACAATCAATGCCAAGATAAAAGAAAAAGATTGAGAATAGAACACAGATTAAAATGTTGTTAACTCTTCATTCTAAATAATAAATAAATTTACTGAATCTAAAGAAATTGTGAAGTTTAGAGACCTAGGGTAGCGTAAATCAACAGCTAGACTAGTATCACTATAATGAATTTTATTTTGAAATTACTCGGAGATTCTTGGTTAATTAGGGATTACAAAATAAGGTAATGATTTATATACAGAATAGTCAGATATCATAGACGTGAGTGTAATTACAGGATGGTGTTGAGACAGCCTCTGCAGGTAGAAATGACAGCCACTCAGAGCAACGGCTCTACTTAAAATCTATCGGAAAGTTCAACAAGTCCTCATGAGCATCCGCTCATCTTGAATAAAAACTCGTACAGTTCAGATACGAGAGCTATGCTCTCATGAAAAGGTTAAACAGAAGTGTACAGCTTCCTAACGATGCTTCTCGCAGCTACACAACTGGTCGCACGGGACCCAGTTACTTTGAAAACCGATCCGAAGATCCAACACTCGAATAACGATCCTATGAGCGGAATCCAATCAAGAGGTGGTCGCCGATCGAAAATCAACCTCTCTTTTTTCCTCCCCCGCCGCAGCTTAAATCCTCGTTTTTTCAGGAACAAGGTCCGCCCAACTCGTGAG
This sequence comes from Araneus ventricosus, assembly GCA_013235015.1. NCBI lineage: Eukaryota > Metazoa > Arthropoda > Arachnida > Araneae > Araneidae > Araneus > Araneus ventricosus. Next base: position 815,078 of record BGPR01000276.1, read on the forward strand.
GATTGGCTAAGAATCCGATGACGTCCGCCAGTGGGGTGACTTCCTTCCACCAGGCGATTGATTTATGTCTAATGACAGTTCCGGCTATTAACGGTCTGGGTGATGGATAGTCTCGTCTCAGTTCATCTGAGAAAGGACATCCATCACTCCTTCTTAATTGGGAGTTCTGAAAAGGTTTTGTGTGCCAAGTGTCACTAGATCCATAGACGTTCATCTATCAGGCATGGAGTGAAAAAAAAACTCTTTGTGTGACTACTCCTTTGTTGAGCTTTCCGACAGTCCAGGTGGCTACTTTGGCGAGGCCGATTTGAACAGCTGTCCTGGAATCTTCACAAAATATTTTGTTAAAAAATTGAAAATGTTACTCTGAATTTAAATGGAAGCAGCGAGGTTACTAAGTTTAAATTTAATTAATAAAACTATGAATGTTGTTTTTAAACTTGTACATATAAAAATATTTAGAATTTTTAAGAAATTTGTTCGATATTATTTCTTTTCTGAACCTGAATGAACTTGCGTAATTCCATTAAATATTTACTGTCATATGTTATTCCACTCTATAATGTTAAATTAAATAAAACATACCTTATTAGTTGTATTCCTCAGTGGAAGAAGATTCTTTTCCTAACAATTCATGTGAACACTACAATCTTCATCATGAAATCTGACTAAAATTCTGCCCTAGGTTTTGAGTAAGCTTGAAAAATACAGTAAATTTTCTCTCGTTAACGCGAACTAGATGCATTAGGATATTTTAATCTTTAACGAGATTTCTTTTGTCCAAGCCCCCTGATTTTGATAGTAAAAAGAGATCCTAAACGATGATGGAAATTCTCAAATGAGTCTTAAAAGGTGATTAACGGAAGTGTGAACGGGAAACAGAAGAACGTAGGATATTCAACTTCTAAAATAGTTAAGTGACTAAAGGGGAACTGATCCATTGCTACTAATAGCTACAGATATTCATTGAAAAGAAAACCACACCAATCATTCTAATCATTGAAACGACACCTTCTTGCGAAGATGTTTTCTTTGTACTGATTGGGTTTCTTTTTTAAGCCTGGAAAAGTGAATATCAGGTCATCTGGACTACTATCTGAACTGCACAAAATCCGATTTGTGACGGAAAAGTTATTAGAGGTAAATTTCCGGTGAAGTGATTAGTAGGTGAGTACATTGATAGCTATATTGCACACAGACCTACCGCGATGCTGAAAATGTAATTAACGGCGGTTTTGTTCAGCATTTTCTCTAGGAAACCGGAAGAGAACCTTACCCGCAATTAGGGCGGTAAATTTGAGGCACTCTGATTGTGACAATAAAACGTGGACACGCTAAGTTGAAATCGGATATGTTCTTAGAGGGAAATTTTCTATTGCGATGTTAAGAAAATACCGCTTCATTTCAGGTCCCAGGCGCGCACCTGGTGCACCTAGCCTTTAATACGCGCCTGGATCCGGGTGTAATGTTTCCTTCCCGCGAGCTTAATTCCCATGAGAAAAAAAAGTGCCGGCCCTTTTGATATTGGCGGTAAACAGCAGGAGAGTTGCACCTGGACATCGCTAACGAGACGGGCGCAAGAAGAAGGACTTCACACAGAGGGCCGCCACAATGTCGATGAATAAATCACTGTCAGCGCGGACATTAGCGGTATTCCCTTTTGGTGATTCCTGAATAGGCCGGTGGTGACGAAACTCAAGGATCTTCCCAGATAAAGAGGTGGACCACTCGGAAGGTGAGTTGTTGGTCAATCAGAGTACGATTATCCAGTGAAGGGAAAGATAGGAGGGGCTTCACGACTTCATCCACCCCCTGGAGGAGGGAATAAAAACTGAGGAACGGAGAGAAAAAGGGGATTGGAATTGGAATTCCTTTGGAGGACTCTCGAACGAGTTCAGGCTCCGGGGTACCGAAGAAAGCTGTGTGATCAGCGGATTGAAAGTCCCGACTGATGTCGGACTTTGATAGACAACCCCGAGGAATCGGCATCCCCGAACTCTCGGCTCTTGAACTTGCGAGCACTCTTGGTAGTCTCGTGGTTTGGTATCACGTTGATCGGTGGAAGTTATCCATCCGATGATTGCTAGTCTTCCTGGACTAATTTCTCATGGAACTTTGACGTTTTAGAACTATGATTTGTTTGTTCCTTTGTAAATAGTCATATTTAATCAAGACTTCTCTGCGAGAAGTATCTCGTAATTATTGCTGTAGTGAATAAAAGTACTTAGGCCAACCTAAGCTTGAATTATTTGGTCACACTTAGGCCAAGACATTACACGGGCCATGCAGACCCCGTTATTTTTTTGAAACTATTGTTTTCAGCAATTTTACGCAGCTGCGACATCTCCATCCTAGTTTCAGAGACCTGGGGAAAGGAAAGTTACCCCTTTCGCATCCCTATATCGTATCTCTTTAAAAATCATGCAGTTCAGGGCCGGCCTTAAGCCGATTGGACCGATTGCTCCAAATAGGGCCCCTCGCTAGCGTGCTACAAAGAATGTTATCGAAGTTGCTAGTGTTATAAAAAAGGGTCGTTGGTAGTCAGTTAATACAATTTTTATGCTGTATTTGACTCCCTAATTAATTATATATTAATAATTAATTACATAATTAATAATTAACAATTAATTATATAATTAATTATTAGTTATTAATATATAATAAATAATATAATTAAATTCAAAATTGATTTTAATTAAATTAATTGATTAAATTTTAACTAATGCAAATTAATTTTTTTAAATTAAATTTATTTTAAATGCTAATGACCTACCGGCTTTGATTCAAGATAGCTGGGAATCGGGGCTATCAAAAATTGCTTCCAAATGGGCCTCGCACTTGCTAAGGCCGTGCCTGATGCAGTTGGACATAATCTCACTTCAATTTCCTTCGAAGTTTTCCATATACCTTCAACCAATATTCAGACAGCTTTTTTAGACCAATGTAACTTTATACGATCTACTAGAGTCTCGACACGTGTTGTTTATTGTGCTTTTATCCCTGTGCAGCGTGTTTTTGCAAATGATTGTGACGCTGAAGTCTTCTAGGCGTCGGCTTCTATTAACCATAGACGATTATTTTGCCACACTTTCGGAATTGGAAATGAAAGAACTCGAAGTTTTATATATTTCGATAGATCACACACAAAAATTTTGCAGAGAAAACGTCACGATTTTCTACCCACTCGTTTGGCAATTCGAAAAATCCATACAAAATAGTGAAATCTCTAGTTATGATCATAGAAATCATTAAACCGAAATTCTCTCAGCAGATTATCCATGAATTAACGAGCAGTAAAACATCATCGTTAACTTTCCTTTTGCTAATTTTGTAATGTGATGCTTGAAAATCATTTCGGGACTTTTTGTTTTGGAACGGCTGTCTATGGGAATTTTAGCTACAAAGGCTGTCTTTCCCTCCTTCCGAATAGTTGTAGTTAATAAATATTGAAATATTTCAGGAATTGAAGAAAGAAGCGTAAATGTTGTTGATTCCTAGGAGTTATTTGATAATCAATCAGAAGTTTTTTCAGAGATTCTGTCGATGTTTTTTCTATTGGTTACAATTTAGGAGGATGTGCTCAATGTCATTACCATGATTGCATATCTGGCATGAGGGGTTAGTGTACGAATCAAATTTATGCAAAAGGGCTGGAGTGATAATCATACGAGATACCTGGAATAGTTATGTCTTTACTATTATGTTTCAACCTCGGCGACAGAGGAGTAATTGATGGGATGTCCCCCTGAGATTCTTGGGAACATTCCATCAATTAATTGAAGACATTTAGTAAAGTAGACTTTCGAAAGCAAAACTTTAATTATATCTAAATATAATTGTATATGATACCGTACATTAGTATGTTAGATTAACTCAACAACAAACGGAATACTAATAAAAGCAGACATCTAAACATAAAAAAATTAATAATTTGTTTCTGGTAATGGAGAATATTTTCTAGCATCTCGGCCATAACACATTTTCTGAGCCGTTCACCAAAACATTATGCTTGCATACGATAAATAATTATTTCTAAACTTATTATCAAATGATTATTAATGATTAATGATTAAATAATTATACTATGTTCTAACTCAACCTGATATACGATATCTTAATTTGCCAGTGTCCTTCACTTGGTACGTAATTTTCATTCATTACAAGGAAACAAAAATGTTTTTGATGCTATTCTGATTTATTTTAAATATAACTTTGCCAAATGTGTACTTTTGTTTGCTAAGTGTTAGATATTAACAGTTGACGACAGTCACTTCAAAAGACATTAGTTTTGAGTTTTAGACTCGCAGCGGGTTTTTCACTTTATTTTCGGGAATATCAAAATCGGTTAGCCAGTATGCCTCTAACCTCAAGCGCGGATTATCCGTGTCATTCCGACTAACAAAACAAATTTAAAGCATAAACTTTTCACGCTTATCATTCATGCAAAATCGACGTTGATGTTCGACGAGGAGATTCATTCCGGGTGCAACTCAGTGGCCATTGAGGGGTGAGGCTAAAGAAAGATTTTTTCCTTCCTACCTGGATTCTAACAAAACCCCTACCGGTTCAACCCCTAATTTTCCGAGAATGAATTCCTCTCTTCCTACTAGTCTCTCAATCCTCATCTCGCTTCGCTTCCCTGACACGTCATTCTTAATTCTTCTGTCTTCTCACTTTCGCACATGTTCCTTAGTTTTGAGTTTTGCTTATCGTCAGTTATATCAACGTGGAAATTTTTTTGCTAGGTAAAAATGAGTGGCGTGAACCTTAAAGCGAAACGTTTTAAATGTTAAACAAAAAATTAGAAATCCTATAAACTGATAAGGGAGAATCATCTGGTAATCTGGATGCAGAAGATGTGCAAAATGAGGGAAAATACATTTCATTCTGCTGCTCTACAATCTGTGGAAACTTTGTTAGATTATATGGGACAAAGAGGATTTGATTACTATTCGTGATATTACTGGGTTTCGTAAAAGATTGTCGATAGCGATGCAGAGATGAACAAACAGCAGAAGCTAAAGACGCAATAGATCTATTTTTTAAAGCATGAATGTCTAAAAGGAAAATTCCTAGTTTGATGTTATACAGCATGCAAAATGTGGTAATTTTATATTTTTTTGTACTGGATGTTGATTTTTTCTTTAGTAAAAGATTTTCGGACATCTCGTAGTTTAATGCTAGCGCGATCCTCTCCCGGTGCGATTAATCCGGATAATCAAGCGCATGTATTTAGATCACAATATTTGATTTGCTAGATATTTACTCTAATATTCTCCTAAATAATCTGAATTGTTCTAAGAAATTCGAATGAATGATATGTCGCAATATTCTCTAAATAAAAAAAAATTTGATAACAGGAATAACTACGTCATATTTGTGATAATCAATAACGTTAACAAGCAACACCACTTATTCTCAATTTTTTGAAATTTCAAGGAGTTAGAAAGAAAACTAATTTTCGCGTCAAGTTTACGATATTGATTTTTTCACTGATCTGGTAGAAACATATGTTCTCTGGCATGTCATTACAGATGGAAAAAATAAATATTTCTGTTGGTTGCTGCAAATTGAGTATCTGCTTCCTTTTGGAAATCATGAGAGTAACAGTAACTGAACGAAGTATACTTTC
>BGPR01000277.1:0-156401 GCA_013235015.1 Araneus ventricosus
AACACCACTTCATGTCCCCGTATCTAGAATCATTAAGATTATTTGTAATCGGATTAGATGTACATGAAGTGGAAGCATACCAGGAAAAGTTTAAAAAGCAATTTCTCAACCTAAAAGAATTTAAATAAATTAAATAACTAAGAAAGATAATACAACAGAATAATAACAAAGAAGATAAGGTAACATAATAATAACAAAGAAGATAATGTAACAGAATAATAACAAAGAAGATAATGTAACAGAATAATAACAGAAGAGTCCATGTTTTCACTAGGAAAGACTTTCTGTCTTAAAAGTCTTTTGTCTTAAGGGGACTTGATTAAAACTTAAGTTTTTTGAGTCTATTGTTTGACCATGATCATATTATTATTCCATATTCAAACTGGGTTGTTGATGTTGATTATTGAATTTCGTTAGCAATGAAAGAATGAAGCAGGAGAGAGCAGTTGTACGTCTGAATTTAAGGATCTGGATCATCTGATTAAGGATCTGGACGGAAGAGATGATTGTTGGCAAGAATAAACCTAATAATAATACAAATCTTATTTCTTGAATGCTGATTACCAGAACTTGGCGATCTGACGCAAGTCTCTTAACCCGTTAACGCCCGAATTAATTCTGCTGACTAGATTTTGAAGAATATCTCAAATCTAAGTTATTATGGTCTAATTAGAGTGAAAAGTGTGAAATTAAAGCAACTCTTTTGTTAGTTTTGAAATTACAGCCCGTCCTCATTTGAGGACGCTGGGCTTTCTAGCGATATCTTAATCCAGGTAATTTTTATGTTGGAATGATCTAGAAGAATTTTTGATATTCCTAGGGCTATTTTATCAGGCGTTTTAAGATTGCGATACGGCTCTTTTGTCCAAATGGATTTTTATGACTTGATCTGTATTTAATTTCTTTGCAAATTTAACTGATTCTCTTAATGCAATTATTTGTGCTTGAAGCATAGTATATTTATTCGACAAATTTGCTGATCATCTGTGGGTGATATTTTAACCTTCAAAAAACGCAGAAAGTGCAGCCAACTCCAAATTCAGTTTTTGAACCATCAGAATATATGCTAAAATATTGTTGCTATTTCCTCCATCTTCCAACGAAATTTGAGACATTTTAAAGTATTTCGATGGATGAAATGCCTAACCAGAAACTTTAATTTCAATTTGATCCGGTTGTGGAAAATCCTCTATTGATAAAGGTTGATTAAGTCTGGAAATATTGATTAATCTACTTTCTTGCTGTATTTGGAGATGTAATGGGGCTATTACATGAATAATTTTGAAAGCTGATGTGGCTGTCGTACTGTAGGTACCTGAATTATTTAGACGGAGGCTTCTCTGAATGGTTGATAATTTCTTTGCCATACGCACAGTTGAGTAAAGATACCAAACTGATGCGCCGTGTGCAAGCATTCTTTCGAAAACAGCTTTGTAGAAGATGCATCCGTTTTACATGGATATTCTCGAAGAATTACCTGGTATTTTATTAAGATTTTGGAGATACTAAATAGCTTTATTGGATTGTTGGTAAAGGTGAGTATTAAAGTTGAGTTTATCATCTATGTAAGATATTTGATTGCATGCGTTCTTTTTACTCATGATTTATTCCAGTAAATGTCTCTTGGGCTTGTTACCATTGTACTATATAACATGCGCATGGGTTTTTCCTCCGAGAATGTTAATTGGTTTTTAGTAGTCCAGTTATTTAATTGCAGAATACATTCATTAGCTAAATTTGTAATACCTATTTTTGTATTTGAAGCAAGTACAATAATAAAGTCATCTGCATAAGCTTGGATGTGAACATTGTCAGGCCATTGTTGGGATAATACTTCATTAGCAGCCAGGTTCCAGAGCGCGGGTACACTACAGGACCCTTGAAGACAACTTACAGCATATAGGGTATTATCTGTCTAACTTCTTAGTACTCTGAAGAAAATAGTGCATGCACTTTAGACCTTTCTCTTTTGGCCGATTATGCCTAAATTTAACACGCATGTAAAGGTTAAATATTAAAAACACAAACTAAATTTCATTTATGTCGTTTGTTGCGTTTCTGAGCTAAAGAATTCACATACACATGAATAGGTGATCGAATGACTGTGAAACCTTTCACAAACCCAACTATATACTCGATACAGAACCGCAGGTTTGAAAATGCAACGACTTGCCAAATTTCATCTTGATTGTTGTGCTTACAGACATTATCTTATAATGCTCTTGGGCGAACAAATGGACAGGCTTCCCTATAACGGAATTCTTCCGATAGTTGGCAGGCATTTACATTTTGGTATTACGACCACATGCCAAATATCATTTGTCTCGTCCAATACATTATGATTTGTTTTGTTCACAAACAGCCGGATATAATTTCAAGAATGTTTTTACAGACTCGGAAGGTATAAAACGTGAAGATTCGTCAATATCTATAGGTCAAATAATTTTAACGATTACAATGCCCTTTCTTTTTATTCTTCGATACATGGTAAACCTTCTTTCGAGCATTTCATGAAATTATAACACTCAACGTAATTGCCAGAAGGATCCTAGAATTCATGCACTGAGTGGGAGTAAGTGAAAATGTAAGGCGGTAATCTCCTACTTCGACAAGAAGCACCTTCCATTCCTTTTTTCTCCCGCATCGCAATTTCTTATTATCAAGGTATTAGTACTCTAGTTCAAGGAAGCTAGATCACACAGTCAATAGAATAGGGTAAAAAAGTATAATTTTGGATGAAGTCGCGTTTCTTTACATAGCAATTGCATTTTATTCAATGTGCATTATTCGTGAAGTAATGATTATAATACTCATAGTAATTTTTTGTGTTTAAAAGTATTGTTAAAACCATTTAAAGTAACCATTAGATGAAAAAATATCATTAGATGGAAAATAGATTCTAAAATATTTATTTAATTTTTATATGTGTAATATTTACTTAACTTTATTCAATTTAAAAATGAATTATATTCAATAAAAAGTTATTTTTTGAAAAATCTGTTCAATATTTTGGAGAAAAATATAGTTCCAATTGATTTAATAATTGTACTTACTGAAAATTTGTTTAACCCTTTAACTCTTTCGATACGGGACCGTCCCATACGTCCCTTCAAGCAAAAGTCGATAGCCGTCCGAATGTCACTCTGAAATTCCCACCCCCTTTCGTAAAGTGTGATTGATTCCACACCCGCGGCGCGTACTTTCTTCGTTAGAGTGGCTCGCTCAGATGTGTTTGGGGAAGAGGGGAGTTTTCTTACAATTCGGACAATGCCAGTTGTCCTTGTGGTTCTTGAGAGGAAAGTGAATTTCTCTTATCTTTGATAGAGGAGCTCGGACGTTCCCGTATTTTAAGGTCCCTTTATTTCAATGGCCTTAGGAATCAGAGGGTTAACTGAATTATTTTCTTTGCTATCTATTAAGATGACCCCTTCTGTTTTGGAAAGGGACTGTAGTTTTCATTCATCTCTGAAGGCATATAATTCTTGAGATTTTAATAGATTCTACTTAATTTTTGATGTAAAATTATAAAGCTAACCAGTGATAAAATTTTAATTTTAAGACTAAAAATGCGATAGTTCTATGCACGAGTATTCTCGGACTTTTAAGTTAAGAGGTTTTAAAGACGTGAAATCAGTTGAGCTTCCAAATATTTCTGCTCCACTATAAATGTTTTTATATAAAATCTTATTGAAAGATATTCATAAAATGTTTGGAATTTTATCAATTAAGACCCTGAAACTTAATTAAACTTTTATTTAAGTACATAAACAAAATTTATACTCATAGTTCATAACTAGATTCTTGTATGAAAAGTAACTAAAACTACATTCGTTAATTAAATTTAATTATCTTAAAATGATATCTTATAGTATGAATCGATAGGTCACAGAAAATGTTTACTTCTATATGTAGATCTTTATGAAATTGTACTTGAAATAAGCATTGAAGTGCAAAATAAATGCAAGACTTTTCAGAGCAGAATTTATAAATATTTACTGCCATATTACTTCTTATTTCTAATTAGCCACAGTCTTTCAGGTTGTTTAAAGTTTTCCTTTGTTTCATACACGTTTTCTATTAAAGAATATACATTTATTACTGAACTAAAGAGTGTGAAATTGAAGACCTAGTGTGAAAAAATGCATATTTTTGAATTAATCATGATTATTAATAAACTAGCTACAGTTAGCGTTATGCAAGCTAATTCTATTTTTTCTTTTTTACTTAAGTTTGGTGTTTTGTACATACCTAAAAATACAGATTTAAATTCTTAATTTCGAGATGAGAAATGGAAAATCTTTGTAATTTTGTGACATACGATATGATGACACAAATAAATATTAAAATAATTAAATAAAATATATTGCAATAATATAATTGGTAAGAATAAAATTGTCGATTTACAATGCCTTAGGAATTCCCTTCTGTTTATAGGTACGTAGACGCAACTCAAGTTTGATATTTTACATGTTGCTAAATTTGCTTTTATTAATCTTTTAACATTGCAAATTTAAATTGGCAAAATTTATTAGTTTTTTTTCTAGCATACTTAAAATCTTACTGATTATATTAAAATAAATGCTTTGCTTTATGTTTTCTTAATAGTTTCGATGCTTCATCTTACTGAAATAGATAATGTGCATTATATAGATACAGGGTGTCCAGAAAAGGACTCCCTGATTTCAAAATTAAATATCTCGAAAACAAAGATCGATAGAGGAATGCAGTAAACGGTATGTTTATTGTGAAAACTGTAAGAATTTTATACAGCAGTTTGAAATAATAGTTACAAAAGCTGCAAATAGATGGCGCTGTAATCGCCATACGTAATGCCTAGTATAAATAGTGATCGGAAGCCCAGAGCGATCAGTTCCACTATTGAAGCGTGAAAGGAGGTTAGCGTACCGAAGGAAGAGATTAAAACCATGTACTCCATTGAACAACGCGTTTTTCTGGTGCTAGAGTACCACAGGTTAAAAGAGAGTCCTACGGCAACAAGGCGCAGTTTTCAAGCACGATTTAATGTTCCAAAAGGATCCGATGCGAAAACCATTCGTTCGCTCTTCGCCAAATTTCAACGAACAGGCAGCGTAACTGATGATCTAGTGGGGAATGTTGGCCGCCAGCAAACTGCAGTTACGCCTGAAAATGTCGCCACAGTTTCTGGAATTATTCAGCAAAATCCAATGTCATCCGTCCGTAGAATTGCATCTGAGACTGGTTTGAAGCGTTCCAGCACGCAGAAAATACTGAGAAAGAGCCTACACATGTTTCCATTCAAAATTCAAACTCACCAGGCCATACCCGTACGAGCTGTGCAACAAAGGGTTGACTTTGCTAATCAGATGCTCACAATGATTGATAGTGAAGGATTTGATGTTGGCTGCATCTAGTTTACAGATGAAGCACACTTCCACCTGAATGGATTCGTGAATAAACAGAACTGGCGATTTTGGGGTTCCGAAAATCCATATTGGTGTGAAGCGAAACCCCTGTATTCTCCTAAAGTTACTGTGTGGGCTGCAGTATGCAGCAGAGGCATTATTGGCCCTTTTTTCATTCGAGAAACGGTCACTAGTGAACGTTACGTTGCAATTTTGGAACAATTTGTCGCCACACAGCAAGTGTTAGAGGATCGACCACGTACTGAATGGTTTATGCAAGATGGAGCCCGACCACATCGTACCGAACAAGTGTTTCGCTTTCTTGATGAATACTTCGGGAATCGAGTCATTGCTTTGGAATATCCCAAATTTACTGGTGCAGGCATGGATTGGCCTCCATATTCGCCGGATTTGACTCCCTGTGACTATTTTTTGTGGGGCACATTGAAAGACATTGTCTACCCGAAGCATCCCACCAAGCTGGACGAGCTTGAATCGGCGATCTGTGTGGCATGTGAATCCATTTCTGTTGAGACACTACGAAATGTGATGGCAAATTTCATTCTTCGTTTGCGCCACCTCTGTTGTGCCAATGGTGAACATTTTGAAAACATTGTGATGTGATTTTTTGCAAAGAATGTTTTCATACGATTATTTCATTTATGTATGCTGATATGAGCTGTACAGCGTACAGCGCCATCTGTTAGCAGCTTTTGTAACTATTATTTCAAACTGCTTTATAAAATTCTTACAGCTTTCACAATAAACATACCGTTTACTGCATTCCTCTATCGATCTTTGTTTTCGAGATATTTAATTTTGAAATCAGGGAGTCCTTTTCTGGACACCCTGTATTATTGATAGTGATAAAAATGATTTTCGAAGATCGAACTCTTCATTAATAACTCGTCCAAAAATTTCTCTAATACAAGTGCACGTGATTAATTGTGTTGTTCAAGTGCACTATCATCATATGCATGTGATAGAAGATCTGTCGAGACGTCTTCTTCAATTTCCTCGGTATTGTCTTGATCTTGATACCTAACCATGGAAACAATATCGTGTGGGAACAGTGATACTGTACTTTAACAAGAATTAATTCATTCACACAATACACACTTCAGCACGATCAACACTTCGACACAGCGTAACAATGACAGTCTTAGACAAGGCAGTTCATACAAGATCAGTAAATCGAACACTGATACGACTCTGGCGGATTATATAGCAGGTAAAACAGCACCGCCACTTTTAACCCAGTAAGCTACTTTTAGTGCACGTTGTCATAGCAACTGTGACTTACTTCAGCTTAAGGGTACTATCCTCAACTCGTTAGCCTGTGGCTTTACTGTGCGTGGGAATCGCAGCTGGTTCTTTCCGTACTCTTTCACAGAACACCAAAAGTCAATACTCAACTGCATTTGGAATATCAAGAGTAGTTTACTAAATTTCACTGAGTATCCAAATTTTCCGGAATCCGTACAGAGGTCAACTCCAATTAGTTCTGATTCCCGAACTTCCATTATATTCTCATGAAGCATTTTGTAAAAAAAAGAGCTCTGGCGAAATAATTATCCCAGATTTTTATTTATTTTCAGCGCGCTAAACACCAAAATATAATATATCTGGACAGCCCGACTGCCAGGTTTGCCACTTAATGAACACAAGGAACGGGATGTCTTTTGATAAAATCATATATGGTTTGACGTTAGACTTAAATATATAATAAAAGAAGAGTTCTTCAATGCATGACGACTCTTTAAAAATAGATTACTTAGGGGTTGCATCTATCGATGTTCGACGCTTTTGTCTTTTTCATTTTTGCTTGGCTGGAAAAAATATTTCGTGTCACTTTCAATTCTTGATTTGGTACAATAGATTAATATCCCCATTGAAGATAAACTAGAGTCACTCTCGGATGAATGTCGTAATCGTGAGCCATAGCCAGACGACAAGCAATTTATCCCAGTTTCCAGCTCCGTCTCGAAGCACGCATGCTATATCAACGTGAAAACCATTCATACTTGAAGTTTCAGTCATAAATTTTGAACTATAAATGTTATATAAGCATTTCTAGTCTACAGATTTCACCTGTCTTTCTGTTGGCAACGTCACTAAATAGTAATCAAATTAATTACTTTCTGACATCGATATTTGCGGCTTTCATGTTGTTAAAGTTTTCTTAGCTGAAAATAAATTATCTTGTTTCTTTCTATTCATTTCTTGAATTGTTATGAGTAATTAGTTTCGTATTCAAATTGAATTAAGGTATCCGACTGGTTTAAAATCGTCGTTTTCGATGAAATTATCAAAAAACTTTTATGACTTAATTTTGTAGCCTGTTTAACCAGCTTTCAAAAACTGTCTCACTTTTTACTCTACGTGAATTACAAATGGAGTTACAGCTGTTTTATTACCGAGCTGTAAGCATTATTTTATGTCGCATGAAAACTTTAAATGTGTTTTCTGAGAAATGATATTTTTGAGGAAAACTGTCGACCGTAACAATGATTTCTCAAAAAGTTATTCAAGTATTGCTATGAAATTCTCTGAGATTGTTTTCTGTAATATGCTTGATGTTTAACTCTAAAAACTAAGGTCAATTTTAAAATCAAGTATTATTTTTAAGTGATTAAATATAAACGAAAAGCCTTTTTTAATGAAAAATTACCAGTTTAGTAACTATGTTCAGCTATATCTCAAAACTATTTTGAAGTACAAGAAATATTTTATAGCATAACACAGATAACTGTCATAAAAATGTACTCCAACAAGGAATTATGTATATTCAGAATATGATTTTCTCTATGGCTGTTAGCTTAAGGCAAATATTTTAGTCATTTTTCTTCACATTTCTCAGTTTTTTAAAAAAAATATTCTTTTGAAAGCCTAATTTTACAATATTTTCATAGTTTTAAAACATATGCAGTTGAAAAATAACATTAAAAAATATATATAAGTTTTTTTTCAAACTAATGTCTCCGAATACAGTCGGATGTATAATCTCGGATGGACTTTGGATAAACGAGCCATTGCCAGGAAACGAGTACGTCACCTGAACTGCCAGCCTTTTCAACGAGCTTCTATATCATATTAACGTGAAGATATTTAACCTGTGACAGATTTAGCATTCCACTGTAAACAAAATATTTTCACGGAATAGAATTTTAAGACTATTTTTCTCTCATTTCAGTGTTACAAATCTGCCTCCAGATTTAAATTTTCCTTATATTCATTCTTTAATATGCCTATTAGCGATATAAAATACTTTATTGCGTTGCAAATTTAGCCCTAAGAAAGAGACCTATGATTTTTGTTTCATGTTTAGTTTCCTTAATTTTTATTAGGAAGATCAATGAGTCAAAATCAGAGGACAAGCGTAATTCAACATGTCATCTAACATGCAATTTCACGTTGTCGGATACTGGGATGTGTCATGATACTGTTTTCTTCCAATAAAATGCTCACTGGAATCCAAAATTAGATTTGTTTATACATTTGGCACGCATTACGTTAGTTGAATTTGCTTTATATTTTAATTTTATTTTTTATTATATTTTAATTATATTATTTATTATTATTTTATATATTTTTTAATTATATTTTAATTATATTATTTATTACTATTTTATATATTTTTTAATTATATTTTAATTTTTATAAAAATGCTTCTATTTTTTTATTACAGTGGCATCATAACTGTTTCGAAAATTATGAAAATGCATAAAACATTTTTCGTTTAACCCTCCGAGCGGCGCAAAAGTCTTTTTCCGTTTTTCATGTTCAGTTCAAAAGCAGATAGCTCGTATTTATATGTAGATTTTCTTAAACAAGCATGGATAAGTTTTCTTAAGATTTCAAAGATATTATTAAAAACAAAAAAGATCGATTAATTTCCTTTTAAATCTAAGTTTCCTAACCTGATAGCTGAAAGAAAGTAAAATAACTGGGCGCTCAGAGGGTTACACTGTAAAAAATATCCGTTTTTTACCCGGACTTTTTCCGTATATTTGACGGTTTAAAGCTGTTTTGTTGACAAAACGGTTTTTCACCGTTTTCCGCTCCAGCCATAAACGGTTTAAAACCGTCAGTAGAAATTCTATTTTTCGTCATATGGTATTGCTTTCCGTACGATAACTTTCCCTTTTTTTAAATGTAATTTTATTGCATTCATTTCATGTTTTTAATAGGGTTCCATCTCCGCTATTGTTTATACATGTTGCAGTAACCTGTTGTCACTCAAGGAAGCTAACCTTAAAACACGTGTTCTGTCAATAGTTGATTTTTACACCACTAGGTGGCGCCACTAGAGTTATAGTGACTTTAAAACTCAAATAGATTACTTTTACTTCATTTTATGAAGTCTCTGGTGGTCTAGTGGTTAGAGCGACTGCCTTTTATTTCTATGAACGCGGTTTCGATCCCCGGCTCGGAGGAGTTAGAAGTTTTTTCACTATCTTGCATCGAAATCGTCCAAGTAAGTTCAATTAAAAATTATATTGATTAAACTAATTGAAATTAATAATTAAGCCTTGATTAATTAATACTCCTAATTGATAATACACATCAGCACATTTCAACTCAAATCGAACAGAAGGAGAAAAACAACTCAACTCAGTCGATGACGTCACTTACTTCGATGACTTAATTTTTACGGAGGAAACTTGATTTCATACGGTAAAAAACCGTTGTGACTACGGATTTACTTCGTAACTTTTACGGGAAAAACTTGTTCCTGTATGGTAAAAAACCGTTGTGCCTACGGATTTACTTCGTAACTTTTACGGTTTTGCACAACCAACCCAGCTGCCAGTTTAAAACCGTAAATTTTACGGGATTTTTTTACAGTGTAGTAATGCTATCATTTACAGGTTTAATTGGCAGCGCACAGAAAGCTACGAGGATGCATTTACCTATTATCGAAGGATGGCGTGTTATGTGTATGCAAGAACTGTTATTACTTTGGGTATATTATCTGTTCAACTCCCTTCACTTTGATATGGCGATTTATCTAAGCATAAGTTTATGTTAAATGATAAATCATTTTACATTAACCCTCTCATGCTAAGCCAGACGGTCCGGAGCGGTCTAGAAATTACCCCTTAACACCTACGAAGCCCAGTCTGAGGCGTTTCGCTTCTTTTGACGGGAAGTAAGGTTCTGAAATCATTTAGGAGATAAGCAGGGTAGGGGGTCTAATTATCCTTGCCCATTTCCGTGTGGTTTAAAGGAAGGTTATATCAGGGGTGGTGGGGTAAATGACCACCCAGGTTGGAAGAGTCCAATTCATGTCGTATCCTCCCAAAAATTCCCTAAGGTGGCTAGAGGAAAAACTCGCCTCTGAATTAAAGAGTTTAAGTACATTTTGATCTTTTTCAAGACTATTTAACAGAGAATTATGTTGAACCTGGTATCTTTTTCGATATTATCAGTATACGGAAATTGAAAAATATTAGCAGAGAAAAAATATATAAACGCATTACTCATTTCAATATTAGTATCATAACATTGATGGTGGAGTATTATAAAATTTATCCGATAGTATATTCTTTTGGTTAATACTACATGGATAAGTACACTGCATTTAGAGTACGCATGTGCAGAATTATAAATTGCACCATTAGTCATACATTCATAATTAGTTTAATCATATATGGAAACAGTTATGCATATGTTACTAAAATTTAAATAAGTTTCGAAGATTTAATATCACTTAAAAAATGGTTTGGTTTTGGATTTTGGTTTATTGGCGCAAGAGCCATTCGTTGGTTATATTGCGCCATACTTAAGAAAATGA
The DNA here is from genome assembly GCA_013235015.1 of Araneus ventricosus. Classification (NCBI taxonomy): domain Eukaryota; kingdom Metazoa; phylum Arthropoda; class Arachnida; order Araneae; family Araneidae; genus Araneus; species Araneus ventricosus. The sequence goes on from BGPR01000277.1 coordinate 11,182, forward strand.
AAATTAATGCACAGAACTCCACTCCATACCCCTTTACCTGGAATCAGAGTAGCTGATTCTTTAAGCAGTTGGATAAGTATAAATTACATATGCACAACGTATATAACTTTCTTTATAATAAGCAATAATTAAATATATCAGGAATTTATATATTGAGATTAAAAGTATTCATAAAAATAACTACAGCATTTATCTATGCATTAATAATTGATTTTAACAAACATCGCGGCATGTGTATCATAATAGAAATTTATAATCTTAGGGGAAGGTGGTGTACCTAGGTCCCATTTTTACTTCTTAATTTTTAATTGGATAATTACTAAAAGAAAGGTAACAAAACAATTTTTCTTTCATATTTTAGGCCTTTATACACAACATATATTTTTTGTAGATTTTTTAAAAAAGTATTTCAGTGCATTATTTACAATTTAAAAAAATGTGCAAATAGGACCAAGGTACGCCATGAGTAGTGGACCTTGGTCCTGGGTATGGTGTACCTTGGACCAGCTATTTCTAGATTTAAAAAATCTAACCGAATAGTTTGAACATAAACATTTATTGGTATTTTAGCTACAGAAAAATGTTAGTGAGCACTTTTACTTAATGAGGTCTTAAATTAGACCGAATATAAAATTATTACAGCAACAGTTTCATTCCTATGAGTAGGCTTAACCAACATTGTAATTAGACAAGTCAATTCCAAATGTTAATTTCAGAAGCTGCCTTTCAAATCCTCCAGTCAACACGGGATGTGGTAACTTCCACATTACATCACATTTTTCCACAACATAAGTGGTAGACCATGTAGTGGTCATGCACCAAGGTACATCACTTGGGCATGGTCCAAGGTACACCACTTGGCCATTTCATAGAAAATGGCAGACTACTAAATTGAGGTTAGGCTTAACATAATTTCTAACACATGTTATTATAGCTAAAACTGTGCTTTATAAGTTAGGCATTTTACTATAAAGTAATTTATGTATGTTTAGGAACTATTAACACAAAATTCAACAGGAAAAAAATTACTTTTGAAGGGTCAATTTCCTTTTTCAGGATTCATTCATTCAAATGAGCACCTTGACAAATAAGTTCAGGTACACTGGGACCTCTGATGGCAAGTGTACAAAATACATATAACATTTTCTATACATATATACAGATGGCGCTAAAATCGGCATAAGTTCAAGGTACACCACCTTCCCCTATATATATTTTACACTGATATTGACAACATGTATAACAAAGTAAGTTTCAAATATATAAGAACTGCATTAATTGATTAAGTATTCCGAAAGATATATTAATTCACGTTTCATAACGCATTATTCAATTCAGATATATTGTTAACTAAATATCCCTCATCCTTTATTTATTAGAAACTCTGATCTCAATTTTAATGACCACTCCATCACGTTATGAACAATGTATTGATCAATGCCTAAATAGGCATCTCAAACATTTGATACTGTGACAGTAAGTTGACTTTATTTGGAGGGTAGTTGATGAATGACTTTAACTTCAGTTAATTTATATTTCACAATGCAACATATTTGATTGATATCCATTCTAATTGCAAAGCTTATCAAAGCTAGGATCAAGATTATTAATGATTTGGAGACCGAAATTATTTCACTAAACAAGTAGAATATGCAACATAATAAAATATCTTTTCCCATTATATTTTTCTCAAATAACTAGGTTTATGTCGCCGTCCTCTCTTTGTGAGAAAAAAGATTAACTGTATGCCGATGTGAAATATGATACACGTTATTCAACACTTGAACTTACATTTTAAATAGAAAGTTAAAAAAGACTGCATAGGTAGGAATAATACTTTCTTTTCACATGAAAAGGGAAAAGTGCTTTTTACAATGGAATTGCATTCAGATGACTTTACATCAATTAATATTAATAAAGGGAGATTTTTTAAAAACTTATGGCCAACAACGATTTTTATTTTTATACATGTCTTCCTGAAAAAGAGGATATCTTGTATCGAGACATAATAATACGAATCATGCATAATTTTAGAAAACAATAATTTGAATCATCAATGATTTTGAACAGTATTTAAACTAATATTTATTGAGAAATTAACATGAAATGGCTATTTTTTGCTACATTTTAGTAAAAAAAACCTTATCGGGAAACACACCATACACTATTGGTGACAAATAAATTCTGAACCGAGTTTAAAAGTTAAAATGGAAAAAGAATTATCTGCGATAAAGACCTGAACTTTGAATTCCAGTCTGATCAAAACATCATGAGGAACCTTAGTATTTTAACAAAACACAATCGTGCACATATGAAATATGTATAATAATTAAAGATCAGTACTTTTTCCACTCTCTCATAAATTCAATTTTTTGCGATTGCGGAACTGCACAAAGTTTCTTAAAATAGCAGATGAATATCAAATCATTAAAAGAACTCACACAAGACTGTAACTATATTAATCAATGCTTTTTAAATTCATATATCTGAAAATTGGAGCGCATATTGATATAATATTTCTAATAGCTCTAGGATTGATATTACCAGAGAAAATTTTGAAAACCATTTTTCTTATTTTCTCATTGTATTGGATATTGCAAACAACGGTAATCAAATGAAAAAAATATATATATGTCGAGATAAAGAAAAAATTCTGGATATGAAACGATTATCAAGGTATTAAAAATAATATTTTTAACATTTTCTGGATTTCACTTCCGCGTGTGGAAATAAAATTTGTAATACAAGATATTTTGGTGAAACTGGTATTCCTATAAACACAGGGATGTTGACAAGACTGTCTGCAAACAATGGATATATTTCTATTTTCCTCCAGCATGAATTAAAGCAGATGTAATAGGCTGAATAAACAAATTGTTGTTAATACCCTAATGATAGTAAATATTCAAACAGCGAGGTCGATTTGTAAGTTTAAAGGGAATTCACTTGATACCATAGTCACATGTTAACTGACACTATTAGTGCCACCCTAACGCATAATTTATCATCCTCAACTGTGATCCGCCGTCATTTCTTCTTTTGCGAAACCGGATTATATTCAAAATTGGAATGTCGTTTGTTACATTTATCAAAAGAGAGAATAATTTAGCCCGTCATAGGAAGTTATTTTCATACTCGTTGCAAATTTTCATAGCTGTAATAATTAACCGTTAACAGACCAATGTTCCCAATTGGGAAAATTGAAAATTCATTTGAAAACAAAATATCGTTCATATTGTTTTGAAAACATTACCAATTATAATTGAAAGTAAGTTTAATTTTTTGACATATAAATTATGTTTCGGATATAAAATGGGTAATGTACAGAAATTCTTAAAAATGGGCTTTATTTACATTTTAATTAATGCGTAGCATAAAAATTCCTAAAAATTAAAAAACATTCCAATTTTTAAAAAAAATTCGTATGCATAGTTAAAAAAGTCCACGCTACTGATAACAAATAAAATAAAATTTATAAATAAGAAACGCATTTTCTATATTTAATTAAAGTGCCAATGTTCCCAATTGGAACATTGGCCAGTCGTCACTATTCTGTGAAAGAAAGAATTTATTTATTGTGAGCTTCGACTGAAAGAAAAATGGAAAAGACAATTATTCTATAATTCAGGAAAGGAATCCCTCTTTGGTTGTTAAAAGGTCAATGCTTTGATTTTGCAGAAAAAAAATTCATTTTTATCTGTAATCTGGTGGAGAGGGGGGAATTATAAAAGTATCGGATAGTTGTTTAGTATAGCCGGAATAATAATTCTGTAGTGATTTTTCTTCTAATTAATATTTTCACCTTCCAAAGCAACTGATCAAAAGATATACTTATGCACAGAAAAAAAATATATGCTCTGGATAACGAAATCTGATTAATAATTTTGATTTTGTGGCGGGTGGAATTGATCAGCTGAATAAAATTTGAGAAACTACAGTCACAGCTTCGCAAAAAGAAATGGTGGCTTATTTTATTTGCAAATGTACTAAATATAGTTGTTGTTTCTGGATGGCTATTGTATACAGAAACTCACAGGAAACGTAACCAACTCACACATCTGGAGTTTCGTCTAGAAGTTACAATTATCCTTTTACGTAAGTAGGTTTTGTTGTAAGTACGTTTGATTATTTACTGTTTTGCTTATAGTATATATAGAATATACCTCATCTAAAACAATTGCACTTTGACTCAAGACTTTGTTTACAAATAACTTAAATTGTAAGTTATTGTATCTATTAATTTAGCTTACTGCTCAGGTTATGTTATTTCACAAAGTATTTTTGCATTTTCTTATATTCCTAATGTGCCAAACAAACTTTCCATTTACTTTTCAGATTTAGACAATTTCAATAACAAACTCTTATCAAATCAAAATTTAACATTCATAACTTTTACCAGCACCATTATGTTTTTATTAACCTTTTATTAATTAATATCTTTCAACATTTAGTATATATTTATCCTTAATGACAAAACTTCTGTTGCCAAACTCACTTTTCGGTTCGTTTATACGAAATTTAGAGATTTTGTAATCATTTACTTATGTTAAATAAGTTTTCATAGCATTAGATTACATAAATAACTAGCACATGTTTAGTCACAATCTCGAACGAGATTTTCTACTATTACTTAAATAATAGAATTCAATAGTCATATAATATGATGAGTAAATTCCATAACTCAAAATCATTAATTAGAAATTCAGATACTGAGAGTTAGCAGAAGGCAATAAAGATACGGTTAACTTAGATTTAAGTTTTTAAAATGTATTTCTGAAGTATTTCCATATACATTATCAAGTATAATCTTAGTTTACAATTGCATTGTGTATTTTATTGATGTTACCAATTTATATTAACCCTGTCTCTACCTTCTTCAGTGCTTAGAGTATGATAAAAGAAATACACTAAATATTCTAAAAATTAACATTTATTTATCTGAAAATACCCTACTATATTACAAATATTTTTTTACATATAACATTCCAAACTGATTAGGATCTTAATCAATACTTCATAAGACAACTGGCACAAACACAGAACAAAATTGTAAATTCAAAACACTAAGTATTATGTATTTCATGGGCCAACGCAGTTTATATAGGTTTCAGTTCAAAATTTCATTCATATTCAATTTTTATTAAAATTCAATTGCTTCCTCAATATTTTTTTATCATATATGCTTAATCTATTAATGATCTAGAATTGGTGAAAAGAGCATTCACAGTTTTATTTTATATAGATTTTTAATCTAACTTCGTCTTTGTATTTTTACTAAAATTTTTCTCTTCACTAGGCCAATACATCTAAATAACACAGTAGCTGCCCTTACACCTTATACATAAGACATTTTGTAAATAATCATTTCTATGGCACACAATTGTCATTATCATGAAAGGTACAAGAGTTAAAATATTATCATATTTTTTTATTATATATCACAATATCAAGCTTATATATATAACTTCTGAAAAACATCCATACTATAACCAAATTTTGACCATCAGGAAAATATTGATGACATTGCTATTGATTTTACCTTCTATATGATTATCATTTTTACAATTAAACATCATATATAACGGAACACGCTTCATATGTTCATATACTAAAGAATGATACAAATTTCTCTCTTCTTATTTATTCATATTTAATGTATATTTATTGCGAAATATTATCAACTTATAATCACATATAACAAAATCCCCTGAAAATATCAAATTAATGTAAACATTTACTAAGTATTTGCTGATATTTGCATCAATATCCTAAATTTAAATTTAATACCATAATTTTTTGTTGGTGTTTTGGAAGTGATACTCATTTATAATCTGGTACATATGATTAAATATTATTGTATTTAATAACCTAATGCAACGTTGATGTTTCAGATATGATACTTAATTTAAAAATTGGTATCTATGCTCAAATATTAATATACTACAATGATTAACAATCCTAGTAATCAGAAAGTAAAAATGATGATTACATATAAACGAGAGAAACTTATCTGGGGTTTATTTTTGCAGACATCACACCCGGTCGCATCTTTTGTATGTAAAAACTAAAAAAAATCCGTGATGGTAACAAGCTTATAGCGTCAAGAATAATACGATGCTCTCCATAGTTTTTGGCACGATGACTTGGAAAATTATGTTATTGCTGTGTCTTTGGATTAGCTTAGATCGTCTTATATGATAAATTTTCTGAAGATTTTCTCTGGCAAATGCCAGAATATATATATTATGTCAAGTGTTGTTTTATATCTTGTGTGTATGACTATGGATAGGGTAATTTAATTTTATCCTAATAATTATGTATATTGCAAATATGGTGCATGTTTATGTAAATTGATGAATTAATATTTGATGTTTTAATTTACTCTCTCTCTCTCTCTATCTCTCTATCTATATATATATATATATGTGTGTGTGTAAAATGATTACGAAAAACTTAACTTCTCATTGCAATAAATCAAGAAATAAAAACTAGCATTTCCTATGAATTCTCATTTTCTGCCCCACAAAATAACTTATACATGCAATTTATTTCCGTGACATTTAAGTTTCGTACTATTGAACTAAGTATCTTATATATGAAGATATTGTTTTGATAACGAATCTTGACAGTTTCTAAGACTATTTAGTCGTTGCTAAGGCAACGAATGGAATAGGCGCAATTTTGCTGAATATGTTAGGAGATATTATGCTTTCAATGGCCTAGGAAACAGGTTGTTGTGTGCTTCCACGTATTTTTGTCTGTGTTGATGTTTTAATTAGTATATCATATATATTAATTAATACCACGAAACTGTATTTCAGAAACAATATTTTAGCATCATTTTTATTGACATCCATTTCCTTTACTAAAGTTAAAACAGAAACTATCACAAAAATATTATTGTTAAACTATAAGAAATAAGAAAGCTTATTCCTTAAAAAAATCAATCCTGCTATTGAAAACTATAATTATTGTAGATATTTTAGCTATACTAATTACAGCTGTAATGGTGAAACTATTTCTAATTGTAAAATCATCACCAGTTAGACTGTAACTAATTAATATTTAAAGCACTTTTATTTAAATTGATATTTGTAAAGATGGAATTCTGTAATCAATTTTTTACTCACTTTCTGATGGGTTAAAATTTGAAATTTCGTACAATTCTGTGTTCTTTTTTCACACATAAAGTTCAAAAAGCACTCTTTTATTATTTTCCGAGCTTATATATCAATTATATATATCATTAAACTTAAATTAAATTTGATTCCATAACCGTGGTGTCACCTTGAAGTGAATTTGAAAAAAAAATTGATTTTAATAGTCCATAATAATAATTATACTGCATTATAAATTAAATATAGAAAAGTAGAAAATAATTAAATAAAAAAACATATTTCAATAAACTAATAAGAGAGTGTTTTTAAAAGCAGGCTTGATTAAGTTTATTTATAATGACGAGCTTTCTATGTTTTTCAAAAAGTATGGAAATGTTTATTTCCAGGTACTGTACCTAGAAGTAAAACGTTATTTGCAGGCACTGTACCTAAGGATAAAACACTATTTGCATGTACGGTACCTATGGATAAAACATTACTTGCAGGCACATTGTGCATAAGAATTAAAATTTTAGTTGGAAGTTTTGTCAAATTTAATTTTCTTCTGTAGGCATTTAGAGTTGTTTTTTCGAACTTGACATTATTTAAGAGATAATTAAAAGAAAGGTGAATGTTACTTTGTGACATATTTCTGTGTATCATCGGTCGGAGACATGCGATACTTTTGGTTTCGATTTCATCTGCTGTTCAGCATTGGTTTACAGATCATTTGATGCAGTTTTAGATAAAATGTTGGCTGAAGTTTTTAGTTATAAACTGAACCTCTTGCAAGTTACAGACAAAAACTGTTATTCATAAACCCGAAGGATGTCAATGGAATTTTAAACAACTCTTTACAGCTGTCAGGAATCCCAAGTCAGTACGTTAAATCTACTCTAACCCATTTTTTTCTGAATAAAATGAAGAGTTAATTTTCGTTATTTTTTTGCAAACGAGAGAACTAAAAGAAGGAAACTAAAAAACTCCGCACTATTACAAATAATGGTTAAATGATTTAATTGTTAAGTGCTATATTGGTGACCCAAAAGTCGTAGATTCGATTCCAGCAAGTTAGTAATACGTCTTTTTCATCCTCGCAGTTGCGTGACTTATCTGCTTAAATATTTGAAATTTGGCTAATCATTTTGAAAAGTTATGTCTTCAAAAAATCAATATTTTATTCGATTTTGTTCCTTTTCTCCAAACTGGTTAATTTCCTCGCATATATAAAATAACTCCTATTCTTAGATACTTCTTTTTTCTAAATATAATTGCATGTATTCAATTTTTTTAAAGCATTAATACAGTAGAATCTCCCTATAACGAAATCGCTTGGTTCCAGTTGAAAAATTCGCTATAGAGAAAATTTCGTTATACGGAGAATAGATATTTTTGCAGTTATTTAAAGTAAATGTAACAAACCTTTTAGTATGTGCGATAAGTTCAAAAATATTTAATTAAGACTTTCAATTAAAAATGAAGTAATATTTATTATAAATTTGTTAAAATTATACTAATTTTTATTGTATAAATAAAATGCTCAAAAATGAAGACAATTCACTAGAGAATAATATGTACTAGTATGGATAAACATAAAATGAGTATTGTCACATCCATTTGCTGTTTGCACCCCCACTCCACCCCGATTCTTGGAATCTTGACCCGTAGAAGTGTTGCTCCCTCTGTAGAAACCCAGGCCCCCACAACTCCATTACCCTTCACATAGCATTCTATTGTTATGTGTTATCGCTGGAATGAACAATGCGAGTGGTTCCAGAAACAGGCACTTGTGAGCGATTTGTTTGCACAGAAATTAGCAACTTTCTTCAAAAATGACAAAAATCGAAAAGATAAAGATCTGAAAAAATTCGTTATAGGGAGACAACCACTTCGTTATATGGAGAATATTTTGAATGCTATTTAACATTCCGATTAAAAATTCGTTATAGGGAGAAATTCGCTGTAGGGAGACTTCGTTGTAGGGAGACTCTACTGTATTTATTTCGAGGGCTTTTCAGTTATACCTATAAACAACAATGGAATTACATAGAATGGACACTAACTAGAATAACGTTTTATCCAAAGGTATAGTTCCCATAAATAATATTACCCATAAGCCTCCATACAATACTTTTTAACGATGTATTAAAATCAACCATTTGAAGTTTTGCAGTGGTAATGGTTTGAATCTAAGTACAGCAAAGAAAACTATTATTGAAAATTTTATGTAAAAGACATGTTTTTTAAAAAAATATTAAAATTAGGAAGGAAAAATACGATGATTGAGTTATGTATTATTAAAGTGCAAATAAAGTTTTATCCGCAGGTACTATATCTATCGTGAATAATCATAATTGATCTAATGTAGCAAACTAAGTTCATAAATCAAGAACTAAAAAAATTAGCACATTGGCAAGCAATGTACCCAGGTGATCATAGTCCCAAGTACCGATAGAGCCTGATTCAACTTTACTGCAGCAGTTCACTGTACGTGCAAATAACGTTTTATCCATAGGTACTGTACCTGCAAATGACGTTTCATCTTTAGGCACTCTATCTGCAAATAACTTTTTATACTTACGTACTGATCTCGCAAATAATGTTTCATCCTTAGGTACTGAACCCTCAAATAATGTTTTATATTTAGGAACTGTACCTACTAATTACGCTATCTATAAAAAGTGAATAAGTAAACGTATTACCCTCGTTATTAAATGCGATTGTTCTTTAAGCATTGTGTCCCTTTTGAGGTTGCGCAATAACTAGTAGAAGTCCCAGGATCAGTTTCAACTGAAATTCTTCTTATTCTGCATCTATAACTGAATATAAGTAGGATCCAAAAGGAAAAATTTTGATTTGGATACTTCATCGAATTCTATTAAGCAAATGTGGTAAATGTATTTTTTGTATTCTTATAAAAGGCAATGTTTGTGTGTGTCTTGAAATTTGGCACACAGGTAGTCTTAATGGTGACTCAATGCACCTCGAAGCCGAAATTTTAAAACTTAACATAGAAATTTTTTTATTGCTTTTGTTGATTTTTCGCACTAATTTTTCAATACAATGGCTTTGGTTATTTTCTTTGATATTAAAAAAAATAGATGCACCATCGGAAAGAGCACACGATTTCCTTTCTTGGAGAACTTTGTTTGGAATTTCAATTTCTTGCATCCTCAATTCTAATTTTGTTATTAATTTGACATTTGTTGAAGTTATAAATATAACGTTTCTCCGTGGTTTAAAACAAGAATGGTGAAAATTGAACAGTTGGTTGAATTTTAATTAATTTTTTCTTAAGTGTTAAAAAATTTCGCTTCAAAATTCCCTACATGATTCTTCGTAATGAAGGTCGCGTGACGTATTTTTCCCACATGCATTTCCTGGAAACCACTTGACGTCATAACCCCTTTGCTTCGCGTCGACAGATAATTCTTTTAATTTGTTTGCTTTTATACTGTTTGATAGTCGAACATATGGCTGATATCTTTAGTTAGAGAAGTCTAGAAACAATGAAATATGACTTTAAGCATCTATTTACATAATGTGGCTACGAAGTTTTATCTGAAGTGGAAGATTTCGTCTCTCTTTTTTTTCTTCATCTTTTCTGATTCATTTTGGATATATTTGAATAATATATAAATTATGTTTGTTTGTATCTTTCGAGTCGCATAGTTCCATTTGAAATCGTTTAAAATTTCATTTGGTTTTCATTCTTTATCATTTTATCTGGTTTATAGGAATCAATCTTTTAAATCGTATTTTTTTCTAAAATATCGATTTATGTTTTACTCTGTACTGTTTTCCTACAGTTCAAATGTCATTATCGCGAAGGAAAATAAGCGGGAAAATCAATAATTTGTATCTTTTGTTCTGATTTTGTTTTCAAAACGTTTTCGTGTCATTCTGGGCGATTTTTTTTCATTTTGTTGAAGTCCTGATTCCACGGGCAATGCCGTGAGAGTACTGCTAGCATATTATAAAATAACTGATTCATTTTGATGTTTTCTATTCCTACATTTATCAAATTTAGCAGATAGTTTTTCGAAGTGAATTTAATTATTGAATTTTTGAACCGAGAAGAGGTGGACGACAGAAAATGTGTAAATAGTGCTTTGTCATGATAGTTCGTTTTCATTTTGATCTAAAATGTTCTGAAATAAATAAAAATAGAAAGAATTTCTCTAGGGAGAAAAACACTGTGCCAATTGAAAATTTTCTAAAAAATCTTGTTACACAATTTCTGATAACTCATAACTAAGGAAGATATCTAATAAATAGTATTTTATTCTTTGAACATAACGATTAGAAGGTGTACCATCATAAATGTTTAAGTGAAATTAATATAAAATAATAAATTATATAATTTAATAATTGCGATTCTAAAATAATAATAATTCTTATAGAACGTAACTTTTTAAGATTTTCAACAATTTAATTCTCATTTTGATAATTTAAATTAAATTAAATATCATAAATATGCATAACACGTAAAATTATATCAAATGTGAATATGAGTTGAATTGGAAATTATATTTACAAGATAACAACTCTTTCATAAAATAACTACAACATAGCTAAAAGAACTTGCGTTGGCATTTTATTTCTTACCTATTTCCACAAAAGAAATCCTTTCCGCTTTTATTTCTTTAAGAATGCTGTACAACAGAAAGAAAAGTGCAGAAACTAAACAACGAGTTTCTGGTGAAGGAGATTAAATATAATTAGAAATGTGTCTCCTTCGTTAACGATATAATGGGGCTAAAATGACTTTTTGAAGGGTTTTATTTTTACTTTTTGCCCTGTTTTGCCCTCATTTTGTTTTGTATAAAAAGAAATATTTTAAACAAGAAAGTGAATCAACGAAAAAGGACTTGATCTTTATGGAATAAAACACAAAATCTCTCTCAAAAAGTAGGAAATATTTTATTTTAACGACAAGAAACTAGAAAAAACAGGTACATTTTAGTTCTAAAAGTCTGAAATAATCAATGGCTGTATGAAATACCTCACATTTATTTCTTTCAATCAAAATAGTCGTTGAGATATAAATCTAAAATTTGTAATATAATTTTGTTCTTGCCGGATATTCTTTAATAGGAAATGAAAACTAAATCCAATAATATGATATTTGGAATATAGTTAATTTAGTTAAAGAATATTTCTACAAATATTGACTATAGATTTTTGCAAGCCTTTAGAAGGTGATTAGTTGAGAATTCTAAAAATGAAATGCCAGAGCTTTAATTTGTTATGTAAATGTAGATAATCACACTTAAAATTAGTTCAATAATCAAGTATTTATTCACATTTGAACAACCTTATGAACCAAAAATTATTTTTCGAAAAATATAAGATATTTGTTTCGTCATCCACTAGATTAATTCAGATTTCATTTATAGCATATAGAAAAAAGGTTATAAAGGACGTATAAAGCTTAGAAATAATACAACCGGCTGTTAATCAAAAATAAAGGAATAAAAAATTTATTTACTCACACTCTTAAGTAATATAAGTATGCTCTGTTTTAGAATTCATGTGAAAGATAATTGACAAGACACATCGAAGAAATACAATATTGTGGGATTCAATTTTTTCATTTCATTTGGTGCAGAAATTGCTTTCACAGGTATTGGATATAAACTGCGGCTACTACAGCAGCTTTTGTCATTCTTTCGGCTGCGGTATTGTTAAGCAGTATCAGCGATGAATCCCGACACCAGCTATAATCCCAGATCAATTTACAATTAATTGTGTTTAATTTTCAAGTTTTATTTTATAGAGACTGGGGTAACAAAATATAATTCGACCGAACATATGTTATCAAACCAGAACATGTATGGGGTGGATGCTTGCAAATATCTTACACGCTCTGCCATAGTAGGTTCACGGATTCGAAAAACGATCCCACCAAAGACCAGCTAAATGCTTACATATAGTAAACTTTAGAGATATGACATCTAACGAAAACTTTTTCTGGGTGGAAATATGAAGAGTTCATTGCTAACTCATTTAGAGTTCTTATAAACTTACTATCCTTCAAAATTGAAAAATTTGTCGCCGAAAACCTTCATCTAGCTATTTCCTCATTCTGGCCAAATTTTGATTATGGCTAAGATGTATATCTTTCTTGTCGCGGAGAAATTATTGAGAGTGACTCAGCATGAAGGAGTTAGAGACTTAGTATTAGGAGTTAGACGATACTATCTGTAAATTGCATCATGCGATATGCATGATGAAAAAATCGTTCAAAATGCTCTATAGGGCAGACCGTTCGACCTAAAACTATCAAATGTAATATGTAGTAATTTTTGGGATAGTAGGTGCTCACTAAGCAAAGGTTTCTCAAAATTTAAATTAGGATTTTATTAAAAATTAATATAAATTCTAAAGTTTTTCCCCAATAACTTCAGAGCATATTATCTCTATTGATCATCTTGCTCTCTGCGAATACTGGTTCTGTTTAATTTCAATTGAATCCGCTATGCAAACTTTGAAACTCATTGCTAACTTAAAAAGGTATTTTCTCCCAATTCAGTTAATATCATAGAGGACTTCATTAACAGGTTTCACAAGTAACTGACGCATAAAAATTAAAGCAAAATTCATTAGTCTATTACCGAAGAATATAAAAAAATAATCAGAATTTTTTTCTTTATCTTTCAACAATGGAAGAGAAACACACAATTATATATTAACTAGACGATTTGTGTCCACCTAAGACGGACTTTTAGTCTGGAGACTATATCTCAGAACTGATTGTAACAGATTTACTCACGAAAGATGTGATACAAAATCGCATGCATATCGGAAGAGTGCTTAAGAAATAAATGAAAAAAAAAATGAAAAACAGGATTGATGAATCACTTAGAACTAACTATCGTTTTATTAATAATTCTACTGCTAATGATTACTTTCGTTTCCTCCGAGTAAAAATAATGCAAAATTCACTAACAGAAAAAATGCATTATTAAATCTCCACTAATAACAAAAGAGAATGTGTGTATTTGCGCTCTACGAGGCAGACCGCTGGTCCTAGAGCTACGAAATTTGGCACAAGCAAACTTTGGAGGATGGAAATATGCATCTCGAAACTATTTTTTCAAAATTTTAAATAATTAAAAATTAAACAAAATTTTGACGCTTTTCTCAATAACTTTCGAAAATATTACAGCTGAAAACTGATTTTTATGCCATCTAAATGTACAAAAAAATTAACTTTTTAGTGATATAAATTAAGTTGCTCATTTTTCTCTAATTTTAATAAATTTTAAAAATTATTTTTGGTATAATTTACGACAATACTTTTCATTGTTGAAACGCAATTCAATCAATTTGCATTGTTTAAAAAAATATTTAATTGCGTGTATCTCTTTTATTGTCAAAAGTTGAGGTAATATTCTTATACAATCATCCGATTTGCTCGTTCAATAATGACGCAGACTAAATGGGCAGGGTTAGTTTAAGCTCCGCCCAGCGTGACCGAAATTTGAGAATGATTCTAATATAGATGTAAACATTGAAAACGGTTGGAATTTCATTGCAACAATGAAAAGTATTTCTGTAAATTCCGCACAAAAATATTTTTTTTAATTTACTGAAATGAGAGAAAAAATCAGATGATAATTAGATTGATATCATTGAAAGAATAATTTTTGAAGTTTTAAGGAGGTTAAAAATTATTATGACTTAAAATACGTAGGTGGTTTAAAAAGTAAGGTAACAAGAGCTCTCGCGCGTGCTCAAATTCTCCTTGCGAATTAAGTTCCATGTCTAAATAGAATAGACGATCACGGCATTCTAACGTCACCGGTGGATGGAGCTAGTTGTGCTTTAGCGCTGCGAAATCTCTGTTAGAAGATAGATACCTGTTGGCAATTGCGGTGCCATCCGTGAAGAAAATTTTGGCCACAGTCTACTGAGAACATCATTTTTTGCTGTTGGTTGATTTTCGTACGCATGGAGCGACTGTGAATTCTACCAGTTATTTTACTACGCTGGGCCGTTTGCACAAGACATTTTGCAGGAAACGAAAGGTGGCCTGTTGTTGCGCGGAAACGCCCGACCGCAAATGCCTCGGATACACGTGAATTGAAGCATGGTTTAGGTTGGAACGTTTTGGAAAACACACCATAAAGTCTGGATCTCGCACTAAGTGATTTTTATCTCTTCGGATCCTTGAAGAAGCACCTGGCAGGTCGCCAGTTCGGAACCGATGCCGAAATTCAGGATGCCGTTGTTAAGTGGCTCCGCGACCTGGACCCTGATTTCTTCTATGTCGGCTCTGATAGACTGATTTAACGATGGCACAAACGCTTCAACAACCATGGGGACTATGTGGAAAAGTAATATGTACCAGTGCCTTTCTACCTTTGTCTGTCTCTTTGATTTCGTGAATAAAGCTTTTCTCTCAGAGGACTTGTTACCTTACTTTCTGAATCACCTACATATTATTAAAATTTATCGCCAATGTATGCAAAAAATTTGCTTGATTTTTTAAATAAGTAAAATTATATTACAAATTTCACAAAAAGTTCTCCTAGTTGCACATTTTCACCCTCCAAAGTATGTCTGTGCCAAATTTCGGAACTCTAGGTCCAGCGGTCTGTCCTGTAAAACGCAAAAAATATTCATTACGCAACGCATTCTCATTTATTAGTTGTAGAGATAAAGACAATACTTTTGAATGTTTTAATTACTGGATTTATACACACGCATTTTATTTCGCGAACATTATAATTCTACAATTAAAATGATATCTTTAAAAATAATATACGAAGACAAAAAAAAATCACTATCATTCTATGATGTTTCGGAGAGGTTCGAATGTCATTAAAAATTTTGTTGTAATCGATGGAACTTAATTCTACAGTTTAATATAATGCTTTTGTTATATTAAAACATCCTATATCATAAACCACGTACATAAAAATATAAGATATTTTGATGTAACAGCTCGAACCGCTACCGATATATGACGTTTCATGTCAACATACAACAATCACGTATCGCATGCGACAAATTGAGAGCAGATGCTGCTGACTTAAACAAGTGCTTTGCATCAATAAAAAGTTTTGACAAATTTGGCTTACCACATTTTGTTATGATATATTTGAACAGTGACGATAATTTTCTTCTGAAATCAGCCACTTTCTTAGGTTGTGGTAGCTGGAGATAAGGGGGTATACGCATATAAATAGGGTATAAGAGTCTGCTGCGCTTTAAATCTCCTGATGAGACGAACATCCACATTTTTGTGTGTATGTGAGCGTGGAGAATGAGGTTCCGGGTCAAATATAGTCCTCGTCATCTTGGCACAGTCTAAATTTACAAGGTTCATAGCAAAGTTGGTAAGAAAATAGAATGACTCGTATAGTTTCAAAACAGGAAATTAATCTAACTAAACTAAAATAAAAGTCACCATTTTTCACTGATCTTCCAGAGACCTCGCACAGAGTTTCATTTGTTTATGTTTACTGATCAACCAGGTAGCACAGCATATTGCACGATATTGTACAATATTTTCTGATATTAAATAATATTTATATGAGATTGTACAATATTATACAATATTGCGAATATCTTTCAATATCGTAATGGAAACGAGAGATACTTTGCCCTATGTGATTTTTTCAGATTGTGAGATAATTGGCAATTTGTGTGTTCCATTTTTATTTAACAATTGATCATATGGTCTATTGGAGGGGATTTTCATTCCAGTTTGAAAAGGCATCGTAATGGTGTGCAGGTAAATATAGTTTGGAGTTCCAAAAGTAAATTTTCACTTTTTCATTCTTCAGTGGATAGGAAGTTTACTATTGAAGATATGATGAATTAAGATATTTCTGAGTTTTAAATATACTTCTAGCTATAATTTGATATACGATGTTATGTAGTTTGTTAATTCTAAATGGTTTAATTTTTAGATTATTAAAAAAAACTCAAATTAGGGATGCTTGGCCCTACGACAAGCTACTACACCTTCGATGTTGTAGCAGACCAACGCACATTGTGTGGTTGATATCAATTTTCTGTTGTGGAGAAATTTGTCGCCAATGTGACAATTCAAACATAGGGAATAATTATTAAAAAAATGGTTTGTAATTAATTATTTAATGAATGAAATTTCTTTTTAATGTGATAATTTCAAAGAATGCAATTAATTATTTCAATAAAAAATTTTTAAAGAATTGAAATTTATCTATTATATTTTTTCTTTTCTTGCAAAAGAACGAGTTTTAATTATTTATTAGTTTAATAAAATTCTTTTGCTCGAACTTTTTGTCATCGTTGGGTTTTATTTAACGTTTCGCCATTTTTATTGAGTTCGTCTTTTTATGTTGATATGAATTTTCTCCTAAAATAAATTTTCATTATTTTGCTTTTATTTGTATTTAAATAAAAGAAGAACCGAGTAAGCCTATTAGGTTTCTCAGTTTCTTGTTTTTAAAACATTTTTTATATGTTTTTCCATTTTGATACTATTCTGTTTTTTTTCGTTGTTGGGTTACCGGATCTATTACTGTAATTTTTATCTTTTAATTAAATCAATATTTCAATTATTTATTACATTTTGAACTAATTTAATTTAATGACTAGAATAATTTAATTTATTAACTAGATTTTATTACTAACAACTACATTTTATAGTTGCCATATTATTTAAATTTTGATAGTACTTTTATTTATTATTTTTAGTAATAAAAACTTTTTCAATTCAGTAATTTTAACTTATATCGGAATTCCGTACACATACAGATTTTCAAAAGAGTTTAAGTACTCTTTGCATGTAGGGTCAAATATCCATATCTTTAGGGTCATCTATCAATACGGTTAGGGATACTTGACCCTACTTCATCAAATATATTTATTTTTATGATTAAATGTTAAATCAATTTAGCAAAAGTATATATCTCATTCTGAAAACAAACCACTTTATGATGCTAACAATTCAAATATTTGAGAAATAAAAGTAAAAGTAAAAGTAAGGTCAAGTATCCTTAGTTTCCCTATAATATTGTACAATATCTTTGCGCTACTGAGGCATATGTTGGGCGCAGCATTACGAAATCTTGCCTTTATTCCATAAATCATTAATTACAAATAACTTCAACAGTTTGCTCAACCTATCACTCACTGAAATAAATGAATAGTTGTTGCAAAAATTGAATTAATTTTTGCTGCTAAAATAAACTGTGACTGACAGTTTGACGTTGCATAAATGAAAGAGATATTTATATATTTATAACATTTGATCGATATCTATCAAGTGCTATAAGCACGAAGTTCTAAATCTGTTGACAAACAACAGATAATTTTAATTAAATTAGTTGACACAATCAATCAAAATTCTATAAACTTCATAAGTTAATTTTATGTAAACATAATGTAAGATAGGATATGTGTTATGTAAACAAATATTTTTTACTGTCTTTAAAGAGATGTGTGGAATTCACGCATCACATAATAATGGGGAATCTCAGTTAATGTAGTAACGCTAATGTATTATTTAAAATATGATAAAAAGATTTTATAAATTCTTCAAATTTTGGTGTATTTTTAATGCATGTTTCATGGTTTACAGAATAATGAAAACTGTTCTTGTCTTGAGTATTTTATTGTCCGTTTCTTAGGTATGAAATACAAATATTTTAAAATGCGTTTGAATTTATCTCTTAAATACTTCGAAATTAATTCTTTAAGGAAGGCATTCGCCGGAGATTTTTTTTCAGCAAAATACTTTTACATTCGTTTTAAATTCGCAATGGCTAAGAGCAGATTTATGAGTTCAGCTTAGATACATTAACGCCCTATTTTGTTAAAACATAAGGACTATTTTGGGACAGACATCGTAATTTTGAACCTGACGCTAATTCGGCTAAGCACGAACGCTGGAGCTGGTAACGAGAGGTCGTTTGGCCCCAGCCAAAAGCAGATTTACCATGCACCTGGCCCAAAAAAATTGTCAACAGGAAGCCCCCGATATCAATTATTTTTTCGGGATTTCAATGTTATTTTCATATATTCAAGAATTCTTTTCAAAAGATGTTAGAGATGGAGCGGAAACAGGACAGAGTGATAAATTATTTAGAGCCAAATCTCGACAGAAACAAAGGAGAACTTCATAGTTTGACTATGCCTACAAAAGTGAAACCTCTCTGATTTACTCTAAAAGGAATTAACATTTAGAGATAGTAGTTTTGAAAGTGATTAACTTTAGATAAAATATAAATTCTAGTCATTATTTAATCCTGCATTATTATGTTCGTATACAATTATGCATTCTAGTTAACATGTTCCTTATTAGGGGTACAGATTTTTGTATCAGAAACTTTTTTTGCTCAGCTAAGCTGTTTGCAAAGAATCATTAATATCCCTCGTCCGTCTGGAATATTCTAGAAGTCTTCTAAATACCTTATTGAACGATTCTCACGTTTCCAATCTTAAAGCCCTATATGTTGCTATATATTGTAACTTCATAGAACTAGCGGCATCACACTAGAACAAATTAGCTATCCATCTAAGTTCTTCGCCACATGTTTTCAACGACAAGCTCAAAATGTCCCAGAAGTTCAGCGCGACATCTAAAGAATGCTGTTGGTGATTTATGCGAGTAGGAAAATTATTAGAAATAGAAACTTTTTCTCTGCTGCTTAGTCAACAAAATCAGCAAAAAACATACTGCGAACTTCTGTTTTTCATTTAACACTAATAAAAATAATGTAGTTTACCTCTGCAAATATTTTATATTTATTCTAATTGAGCAACATATTAAATGGTTGTTGTAAAAAGAAATATTTTACTACAATGAGTTAGATTTATTGCTAGTAGTAGTAGAACGGCATGAATAGGAAACCCCCATTTGCTTTCAGTAGAAATCATAGATATTATTTTCAATGAATTGAAAATGGAGAATAAACTCTTCCTCATTGCAGCTGTGATAAAACAAAGTAATATTTGAAAATGAATTATTGCAAGGGTAACAACAAACTAAATAATCTCGAATGATTTGTATAATCAAAAGTAAATCAGGAAACTTTTGAAAAATACTTGTTGAATAAATGTATGTATCGAAAACAGTTTCTTTTATTTCGACTTATCAGTGTAAATCCCATGTGAACCAAGGCAGCAAATAACAAAAAATTAAATCTCAAGTGTTTCTGTTTGTGAAACATTTTTCAATACTTGAGAAACAAAATGTGAGAAGAAAATCATGTTTAATGTATAGGCAAGTTGTGTATAACATCTAACTAAATAACTGTATATCTACTTAAAGTAAACAACTATTAAAGCCTCAAAATAAGAATAAGAGCTAAAGAGAAAGAGAAAATAAAACGTAAGACTGATAGTTATATAAAAGTGGTAATCAAATAAAATCTAGTAAATATCACCTAGTCGTGTAAGGAAAATAAATATTACAGAAATTCAGCACACCGATCTGAAGAACGTATTGAAAGCTTCATATTTGTTGTATCTAAAGATGAGCATAAAATCAAACCGAAGAAAGAATCTATTAATAAGTCATGAAGTATCATCTTGTTCTATAAAAGAGAATAAATATCATAAGAACTCCAGCACTTTAAGGTGAGGAACATTTACAAAACCACGCAAGTTTGTTTTATAAAAAGAAAATAGTTTCGTTTCGAAAATTGGAACACAAGTACATATTTTGTAATCTAAGTCTAACAAAATAGTGTAATTCATTAGCGTCACAGCACCTTATACTACCTGTGATTCTGTTTTAAGCATCGAAAAATCTAAGACCACTGGCGAACTCTAAGTAGAAAAACACCTTCATTTAATACTCGAAGAAAAAGATTTTGTAGTTTCTTCTTCACGACCTTCGAAACAGAAAAAAGAACAAAAAAGGTAAAGGTTGAACGGAAATCACAACGCCCTGAGATCTTTGTTAAATGTTACCTGGATAGAAGAGCAACAAAAACTGGAAGAAACAAACAAACAAATGAAAAACTAGGGGGGAAGAACAAGCTGTAACCAGGAGTAACTTATCTATACTCCTTTTAAACCTTGCGTATGGAATTTTATTTATTTACTTATTTATTTAGTTTTTCTTATTTTTCCACCTAAACGTATTTTTTAACTTCTTCAACTTACCCGGCTCTAGTCTTAGTGTTTCGACATCATTTATTTCCGTACCTTTCGAACCTAAAAAAATGGCCTTCTTCTCGAAGGCACGTCTAAGCTATTCCTAGCGGAGCGATACGCTTGTTAGAGATAATGGTATTAGGCCTTCCACTTTCTTTCAGCGTTTCTAAAATTGGATTCTTCAATACATTGCAACATTTCTCCTCTCTCGGTAATAAGTGTTTCATCAGAGTCCAATATCAGACGAGTAAGGAGAAAGGGAAAAAAATCACAATTCTTTCGTTTCCTCATTTTAGTTTCCCTTTTTTTTCCCTGCCAGCTTCTACGGAAGGAAACATTTTACTATTGTTACTTTCTCTCTCCTTTCGGACGGGAAATTCCTTTCTTATTCAGGAAATCATAAAATTTGGAGAAGGCTAAAGGAGATTGAAAGGTTAGTCTACGCATTCCAAGAGATACATCTGTCAATACATGGAGATATATATTCCCCGTATATGCGCAAATTCTTTCCCGTTCTTTCCATCAATCTACTTCTTTCCAACTATACGCGGAGAGAGATAAGATAAAAAGTGGAAAGGAACTAGTAGTCAGTACTGATTTAAGTATGACAGTTATATCGTAAAAGATTTACTTTAACTCTGGGAGGTATTTTTCTCTTTACTTTTACAGAGGTAGATTAATAGATATCGGAAGGAAAGGTTTCGGATCTGTTTCATGTATTTTATATGTTCTCTTTTTAAAGAAAAAGTCTGCCTTTATATTTTTTAGTTTATTTATGCTTTTAATTGAAAGAAAATTTGTACTCCAATTTTAATAAAAACATATAGAGGTGATGATTTGATAACTTGATTCTATTTATTTATTCCCTTCTACTTATTACTTTAATTAACAAACTGTAAACTTAAAAATTGCACATATATGCGTTTCGCCGCAGATGGGAAATTCGAAATGTTCAAACCAAAGGAATATCTTTTGTTGCTATTCTGAAAATTATAAATGTAAAAAATGTATGATAATTGCAGGATCAGAAAAGATATCAAAATATCTTGCATAGACAATTTTCAAACTTCCTAAGGGAAACTGTTTCCATGGAGCATTAAATTTATTAAACTTTTTTATATTGTAATTGAATAAATACACAAATAAATATTGATTAAGAGAATTTTATAATTAGTTGAAATTGCTTTACAAAGTCAATTAATAGAAATCAGATAATATAACAAGATTAAACTAAATTTTATTTTAGTAGATAAATGTATGCTTTGTTAAAGAAACGCAATTATAGATTAATCATGTACATTTACTATAATAAAACAATAAGTTAATTTTATTATTAAATGCTAGATATTTTAATTATAAAAATAACGTATCGTCTTGTTTTTAATATGAATACGTTTTCAATGCTAATTAGGCAAATAAATGGTTCTCAGACGAAATTTGTTTCGAGATAACATATTATACCTAGTTTTGTTTGATAATGCAATAATAAAAAAAATGTTACAATAGATAGGAACAAAAGGTAACTTTAAACAATACAGTTCAAATGCAGGCAAATATTATCGCACAATCTTTAAACATGGGAGATATATATTTAGAAAGTCCTATTGTTATTTAAAATTATCATTGTTCAAAAAATTCAAAACTCAAGCACTTTTATGTGTGAAAACAAGGTATATTAGAATCAATTACTAAATAAAACAAATTAATTTAATTTTCACTCGCTTCTTATTGTTCTCACTTCTCTAACTGCAAGGGATATTAAAATATCAATACGCATAAAATAGAAAATATATATATATATATATAAAATACCAGAAATATAGCTAAGTATTTTCAACTTTAATAGTATTGTATTCTGAATTAAATACGGTTCTTAATTTTTATATACATTGCAATTAATTGAATAAAAGATCATTTAATACAGTAAATCATACAATGACGTTTGTTTCATAAGTCAACTCATTTAATGAGGAAATAAAGAACTTTGTTCGAACAATGTACCGTTGGATAAACTCACTGTGTAAAACGCTTAATTAACTGTGTCTCAAAACTGCTAGATCAACCAAACGTGCATACAACGTACTTGATTAATACAAGCCATTGACGTCAGACGTTCAAAGAATGCATTCACAGCTATTCAATGCACATCAGAGTGCTAATGAAATACCTAATTTTCTCGAATGTTAGTGAATAAAGATTAAACCTTTATATGCATCCAAGTATTTGTCTATTTTGCACGTCAGCCTTTTGATTCCACTTTCAAAAGATGGATTATATCTTATGTTTAGTATACGTGAAATTCTGATAATGTGGAAAATGACTCAAAGTATCTAGAGCTTACCTTGTAGTTATCTAGCAGAATGTAATATCTGCCTGGAAAGTTTCTTGAAACTTAACGTATTTTGAAGACAGTTGGAGAAATTGGGTGTGGTAGATTTTTGATAGACTGAAGCTTTTTGAGTTAATATGAGCTAATAATAATATTTCTATAATAAATAACGTAAGAAATAAAAAGTTATCAAAGGATTCAATTTGAATTGTAACTGTAAGCATTTTCAATATATCTCTACTAATAATAAAGGAGAATGGGTGCATGTCTATGTGTGTGACAGGGGAGACCTTTGGACCTAGAACTATTTGGCTCAAACATGCTTAGGAGGGTGGGAATGTGTATCTCGGAAACTTTTTTGAAATTTTAATTAGAATTTTAATTAATTATATGTAAAGCGAAATTTGGGAGTTTTTCCTTAATAATTTCCCTAAACATAAAATTATAGCACAAAATTATTTTTACCTCATTTGAAAGCGCAAAAAATTACCTTTTCAATGATATCAATTAAGTTGCCTTGCAATTTTTTTTTTCTAATTGAAATAAATTTTCAAAAATATATTTTGGCTTGATTTACAATAATTTTCATTGTTGCAACGCAATGCCAGTCGTTTTCATTGTTTAAATAAATATTTAATTTCGTGTTTCTCTTTTAATGTTGAAATATGAGGTGATATCCTAATATATTTTGCTTTCATACTTTATTTCATGAAACATTTTGTGGAATCTGTAAACCAAGATCACTGAAGTATTACATGCATTAAGAAATATATCCAGTAAGCTGAATAATTATGTTTGTTACGTTTTGATTCATTTTTCAGCATGTTTTAATCCAACTATCATGCCGCTGGCCATAAAATTTGCTGTACCATTTTGATGTTGAAATCAAATACATATTTTACGAGAGGAATAAGAAGGTAAAAGTGGTGCCGACAACGTGAAATTCTATGTTGCGTGACATAAGCATTATTTGACTCCATTAAGGACATTTATGTAGACAATGAACAGATCAGGTGCAAGTCCACTAAAAGAATATAGGTTAAATATCTGCCACAATCTGAAGTTTAAGATTACGTCGTTAAGGGAGCCATGAATATAAAATGATGCAAGATTCAATTGAAATCATATTCCCGGCGAACAAGCTGGTCGCCGAAGGCGGCAAGTGAAAAGAATAATTTTAAAAAATTATTTTCATATTTTGCACCATTTGTATAAAAAAACATTTAAAAAGTGAGTTGGCAAAAATCACCAAAACAAAACAATAAATTAACGTCTATTTCCTGCACTAAAGTGAAATACTACAATAAAACTTATGAAATGAAGAATTTAGAAAATATAATAGAATCATTGGAATTTTAATTTGTTACATATGGTGTAAAAGTAGAGAAAATATTGACACGTTAATTCAGTTTAGTAGGGTTATTTAGCTCTTAACCCTTTCACCCTCTGACTAATAAGAGTTCTCTAAATCTGAGTACAGTTAAATACGGAGGTCTGCTTACTAATTGATCCGTGGAATGGATTCGTCCGCCCCGTTCCCCCTTCTCTCCTCACTGCGGGTGGTGGGAGATATGAATCTCTCATCTGTCCCCTAAGGGTCCCTTTAATGCCCACTCGCCCAACTGCCTTCTCCCCCTTTTCGGAACAGCAACCGACCGAAATCCGCCCCACTAGTATAGAAGTTGCATGGCCGATTACGGGCGGTTTAGGAGTCAGAGGGTTAACCGCAAAACCGCGGTTAAATAATAACCATCTGATCGTCCGAACGGTCATTACAGGTTTAAGCTGCCTTTAGGCCGTAAAACATCGTTTCTGGTATAAAGTCTGTTGGCCTTCATGCCGTTTTATATGAATACTATAACATAAAAATACAACTACAGAAGCAGATTAAATTTGGCATCATTCTCAGGGATTATATGGCAACTGTATCTCAAGATTAAAAATGATGAACCAGAATTTAATGCCAGTAATAAAAAATAAGTCTTGCAGCTCATGAATAACTATAGGTAAAATAGGATAACTAATGCTTTGCAAAGAATTATAATATTCCTGTAAAATACTGAGGGAACAGTAAGAATAAAATCTTTGAAGTAAATATATAAATTCAATGATGAAAAGGAATATGTCAGCATTTTTGCGCTATTATTTAAATACTTAATATGAATTTCATGAATTAAAGTTTAATAACACAAAGAATGATTTATTTTTCACATTTCCAAAATATAATGCTAAAATGAACTTAATTATCAATTTTTTCAACTTAATGTACATGATTAAGAAAATCCGAAATCTAAAAATTTTTTGAAATGTCATTCTTGTGTTTAGAAAAATGTATTGAACAAGAAGCAGTGTTATATATTTTAATGTGCAACTACCAGTTCAACTTCGCAGAAGATTTATCTTAAAATAATAAATTGTGATTACAAGAGAACCATATTTAAATGAAATATTTTTCAGTGTTATTTTCCCTCAGAGAGCGCAGATGGTCAATTAGCATAACTTTCTAGGCAGCTGGCACAGCTGCGGTCGTGATTCGAATCTCTTTGATCTGGCAGGAAAGCCCATGATTCAAAGACTCGCGATAAAGGAGAATTTGGTACCTGCTATTGGCTAAAACGACATTTGAGAAACCGAGGTAGACGACTGGCCAATATATGGAGATATGTAGCATTCTTGGAGGAATTTCATGCGAAACTGGCCCACATTTATGTTTCGCTTGGATGGAAACCTGAAAAACCTCCCTCAGTCATCTCGGCAGCAATGATATGCTGTTACCAAAGCTTACATCCTTCTGCTAGTTTCTGAATACTCTTGATTAAAAGCAAAGCATGAATATATAAACTATAGCCTTTTTCCTCCGATACATATTCCTCTGTCACGCAATCCTTTAACACATAAGCAACAGGTGGGCTGGTACATTTTCTGCAGCTTTAGACAGCAGAGTTTCAAATTTCTCTCTTAGCTGAGCTGCAGTATCTCTTTCTACTCAGTATATAGTTTTACACAGTATTTTATTATGCCATCTCTTGTGTAGTGCACACAGGGTTCCCACTTAAATAAGGTTCACCCCCTCTTAACTTCAGAAGGAAGGCAGTTATATTCGTGAAAGTAGTGCCTACGCATGGTAACGACTATGCGCTATGCGATTAGCCCACTTACAGCGCCATCTTTTGGCGAACTTCAGAGTTAGCGTTACAATCTCGAAACGGTACAACATATACGGAAACTGTCAATTACAAAGTTGTAGAGCGTTATCGATTTAGTACAAAAAGATACATTGTGAACATTAATACAAAGAGCAGAACGCTTAAAATACCCATTTGTTTGCCCGCATTTTCCGAAACTGCGACGTCACAAGACATGAACAAATGGAGAAAAGGTTATTCTTCGGGGAAAAAATGACCCCATTATACTTTTTACAGTGGGCATAACTCAAATATTAGGAGTATGGACCTTTCTGCTAACATCGCAGGACTTTCAATGACGTATTACCGTTGTTTGTGCTAGCGCACCTATATGCTGAAACGTATGCTATGTGAAATTCAAACAAAGGTTCAAATCTGTATTTTAGATGACGGAGAGCATTTTCATCACCAAAAATAAGATTATCTTGTCATAACTAATTGTTTTATGTCTTTTTAACCCACTTTGTGACGTCACAGTTTCGGAAGTCGCGAACAAACAAATGTGCATTTTAAGAGTTCTGTTCTTCGTATTAATGTGAACAAGGCGTTTTTTCGTACTAAATCGATAACATTCTACAACTTCGTAATTGAAAATTTTGTTTTCCTAACTCCGAGGTTTGCCCCCAGGTAGTTTTATAATTTATCTCATCGCATATCGCATAGCCGTTTTACTATATTTAGACACTACGTTTGTGACTATACTGCCGTCCTTCTGATGTTAAGATGGGAATTTGCACTGAATGAGGAAAGACCTTAATAGATGTCCTCACAGTCTGTCGAAATGGATTAGAAATTTCATTTTGAATCTACTTGAATAGTGAATAAACACTTTCCTGTTTCTTCATCAAAATCTCCATGTGATGAAGACATAAATATTTGCCTACCTGCAATCTAAAGATTATAATACACAAAAATCTTAATCCATTAAATTTTAAATATAATGATGTTATAGTGTCTTAAGTATTGAATAGATAGATCCAAGATAAAACTTCAAGTCAGCAGGCTGTCTACCCATTAATTCAATAAACATTACCAATTATCTGCGAAAGTCCCGGATTTAATTTTATTCACTATATCGAATTTGTTTAAGTCCATTATGTACTAAACGAGCATCCAGTCTGAGCTGTCCATAAAATAAATTATTAGTGAACAGACAGATTGAACCGATTGATACAGTACATTAAAACCTTAATTTATCTAGTTGCAAGACAATTAGCAGAAGGAATCTAAATTAACAACGGCCATTTACTGGAAACAAGTTATTTAATGAAGACCGTGTATTCAACTATTTCCAGTGAATACGAATAAAATTTGCAGACGACTGAATTATTTAAATTTATGCGTAGTTATTGGCAAATGTTTAAGAGAAAACTATTAAATTTCTATATGCATATACGTCTATCCAAAATATTATTTCAGACAAAAGATTTTCATCATTAAGAGTTTAGAATTTGCATTTTTACTTCGATTTACTTCATAATGAATGCATAGTTTTCCAGAATAACCATTTTTTGAATAATTTTATTGCACTATAATTGTTTCCTGTATTTAATTTCTAAAGGTAAAGTATGTAATTTCTGAAAGATCGAATTTTGGATGTGCAATATTAAATTATATGCAACGTTCTCTGAATAAACTATGATGCTAAATTAGAGACATCTCTTATCTGTTATAAAATATAAATAATTTTGATCTATCTAATTCATATATATATATATATATATATATATATATATATAAAGAAAATACTTATAATGATTCTTTACAAGACATTTGAATGACACTGATTGTTACTATTGCACCAATCTCTTAAATTTAAGCTCAAGTTAGATGACGATGAAAACACTTGAGACAATAGTTCTCTCTTCAAATTTCTGCATCACATCAAATTGAAAATGTTTCATCCATGAAGTTAAATTTAACATACATTCGGTTCCTATACACAAAAGGTCATTAGAAGGATCAGTTCTCAAACCCTCGATTCTTCTACGCTGATTCTGAATCTCTATTAATCTGCCACTCCGTACAAAATCAAGCAAAATATTCAGAAGGGCATAGTTTAAATTTTGTCGAATTTACGGAATACAATCTCAGCATCTGTAATTAAAAAGGAGAATATATTTTATCTGATACGCATCAAATCTAAATATAGGTCCAACTTTTTTAAAATTATTTTCTGATTTTTTCTGGATCACAATACTGTGCAACACTAGTTGGAATAATTTATATTCCATTCCTAAATATTTATTCCAAATAAAACAATTTTTGCATTCATAATGTTTCACGTGATTAAATTTTAGTTTGAATATTTTAATACAACTGAGAAAATGTTAGTAAAAGTTCTAGAACTAACCTAATAAATATTTTATATACTTTATCTAAAAATCAGTATCATTATTATGATATTCTACTTCCGCATACGAACACAATCGTGTGAACGATAATATTTTTTTTCTCCCAACAAGAAATTTTTTACAGAATTTTGTTAAAAAGATTGAATTGCTTGCACATAACTTCAAAACTGTATTAGATTTAAACTACATTAAACATAATGAAACAATGTTCTATACTTATGGAAAGAGGATTCCATTTATGGAATTTTAGAAAACTTTTGCAGTTGTTTCAGCTATATGTAAACTCAAGAAATTTGCAATCATACTTTTCTGAATTTTTAAAGAGTTCATTCAGAATATATGCTTCTCAGTTGCAAAATTTATATCATATTTAAAAACAGTCCACCGATTCTAAAAGGGATTGTAGATTCGTACAGAATGTTATTTCGCTCTTGGGGATTACCCTGAAAATCCAGTTTAGAGTCTTTTATTATGTTAATGAACAATGTAATTCAGGAAGGATGCTACTTTAAACAGAAAATAACTATTGAATAGCTGAAATTCTCATTTCTAGCGTCTAGGTCTCAGGATTAAAAGTCTCTAAGAGAATACCACGCAGTTGTGCCTTTAGGAATACTTACCAGCCAACATTCCGAATCTGAATGACAAGAAAGTTTAAGATAAAGGTTTTAGGCAACAATTCCGACGAGTTCACCCGCTAGAACGCACAAGAAACCTTTGAACGGCAGTGACAGAACTGTAACTGTATACGCGAAGTTCGTAAATAAATAATATTTATTTATGAGTTTCCCGTACAGTAGTATATATATTATATATAATATAGCATTTAATCAGAGATGGCTAGCTTGCTGTATACACAGAGAGACAAAAAGTCTGATAAAAGAATCAAACTATTTCGAGCTAAACAATGTTTGGAATTAATTTGCTTAGAGTATTTCGAAGAATCTATTTAGAATCTATGAAAATAAAACAGTGGAACTATTATAAAATTTCCTTGTATGCGTGTTGACTAAGGGACTTGGACCAAAATGTTTTTCAGCCATGCAAATTTTAAAAGATTAATGGGTAACTTCTTTCTAAATCAAATATACAACGGACATGGTGTTTTTGGTGAATACCAAAGTAGATTTTTTCAGAAAAATCCAATTTGCCTTTGCGGACAAGAAATCGAATAAGTGGAACACGCGATTATGAAATGTAAATTATGGAATAAAATAAGAGAAAATGGGAATTTAAAGTGATCAAATTGGAATGTGGTCAAACTTATGCAAATCCAAATGTGTAGAAAGGGAGCAGAAAAAATGGTTGAAAGTCAGTTATTATCCCTAATTGAGGAACATGACAATATTTAACTACTTGTTGTAAATCCATTTGAGCTTTATTTGGATCATATTAATGAACAAATTGTTGACTGCTGTTCAGTTCTCAGACCAACACGCACTGACTAGTGGTTGAGACGTTGGTCCCTCATTGATGGACCCTCATCCCTCATTGATGGACATTTCTTGTTCTTTTAATTTCTCAAATCAACGCTTGATGAAGTTCTTACTAGGAGACTGGTAATTTCGATATTCTAACCAAATAATTATTTGAACTATTACAATTGATTTGCTTTCTTGGAGACATGGACGTGCAGGACTGGTCTTCTGCTGCACGGTAACCATTTTGACACCTGCGTTGGATTGTGAAGATTTAGTGCGCCGCAACGGCGCTTTACCTACCTGGAAAAATTTAATCTACTCTTTCATTAAAAAAAACGAAGTTGCTTCATTATAAAGTTTTTTTAATTAACTTTTTTAAATGATTCGAATAATTTATGACTACCCTGTATTCTACTCAACAATAAATGACTATAAACTCCAGAACTTACTTTCCGCTGATTTCAGTCAAGCTTTACAGCCTAAGGGTGATCTTGTATGTCGTGGGAAATCAAAAAAATCACGAAGAGATAATATGAGTCATAGGAAGTTTAAAGTGAAGCATGTTTTTTCAATCACTATTTTAAAACGAATAATTTCAATCGGGTTGATGAGTTTCTACAAAAACCACTATTCTGACAAACATATAATTTCTAACACTATGTTTTCTACATGTCTATTCATCGTAAAGAATTATGGCTAAAAACAAAACTAAACAATTTAGATTTTCGACGAACTTATCCTTTAAATATTTCTACATTAATATTTTAGGTTCTACAATTTAGATCAACAACATGAACAGAAGAATATCTTGAATATTTTTATTGGCCATTTTCTTCGCACATCACTGGTACACAAAAAATATGAATTCAAAAGTGCCATAAAATCCTTATCATAAGTATAATAAAATTAAATATGATTATTTTAATTATCAATATAAAAGGCAATAACAGACGTGTTAAAATTAGATTTACAAAAGTAAACTGAAATCCCAGTCTTCAAAGAAATACAAAACTCATTATTTTAATGTCTCAACTACAGATTTAGTTCATGTAAAAAATTTAATTACAGTTAAAGGTAATTGGATTTGTTTTTTTAATTAAATTCTTGTCTTCGCTTCTTCTAGTTTATTTTATATGACACGAGAGGACAAACATCGGGCGCTAAATTAGAACATTATTTGGTGATTATTAATCCGATAGATACAATCTGGGCTCATAATGAGCAAATAATTGGAATAGTTTATTTTTGATATTTCGATCATTCTTGCCACTTCAATTATTGTTTCACATTATATTATGTCGAAATATAAGTACAGCATTAAATTTATGCCTCAGTTCATCAAGTAAGTCTAAGTTTCTCGTATAAGACAAAACAATACATATGAGACTCCTGGATATTCTGAAAGGCTCTTTCAGTGACTCTTTCTACTTTAGCAGCTAAAATCCGACAGAATATAATGAAACATCACTTACGTGGATATAAAAGACTGTTACCTTTATTGATCGCTCTTTATAATCTAAATAACAGAGAAAGAGATAAAATGATTTATTGTGTTGATTTTTATGTCATTGATTACTGTATATTAGTTTTTGCGAAATATGGCATTTTTCTTCAAATGCTGCAACTTAGTTCAGTTTAGTTTAGCTACATTAACGTCCCGGTTTGAAGCACAACGAGGACTATTTTACGGAATAAACTCGTAATTTTGAACCACGATCAAATAAAGTGGTCGATACCTGAGCTGGAATACTCTCTCCAAACTTCCGCACCACACCAACGGGAGGTCTCCAGGAGCAAATATAAATGTATTACCACTGAACAATTACGATTTAAATCCTTGCGGTAGAAGAGATATCTCTATCCAAAAACTTTAGAGATAATTTAACTTCTGTGCCCTATTGTATCACAATGGGGAAAGTTGGATTTTTTGCCAACAATAAAATATAAAGGTTGCAATCCAAGGCAGTGAAAATAAACTCCCTGTCGCATCTTCTAATAACTTGAAAAGGGAGGAAGCAATTTTCCATTCTTTAGTAGCGTAGAATTCTTTAGTCTTCCATTTTCTTTTAGTAGTATGCCCGTTTTGAAAGGCTTTCGTAAGATTTCGTATCCCCTTAAGTTTGGATGTTAACAGTATTGTTTATTTTGATATTCATGATATACAACATACAGCGATAGTCTTTAAAATGAAGATCAGCATCAATGATTTCTCTAACTTCTTTAGGATTTTTTATATTTCTCCAATACCAGCTTTTATTTTTAATACAGTATCGGATTCTTATGCTCATTGTGCAACAGTTTGATCAGTTTTGAGATATAAATTTGAAAAAGAATATGCAAGTGATATCCATTATCTGCGACATTCCACATTTCCAAATCTCGTTGAAGAAAATGTATTTTCGTCAATAACATTCCGTTTATTTCGAAACTATAAATCGAAAATGAAAAATAGATGTTTGCGAAATGTAGGTGAAATTCCTAAAAACTTATGATAAATTTAAAAAATTCTTTTCTTTCGTCTTTCGACTGAACCTTTCATACATTTTGATGATAATATTTCAATAATAGTCATATACAGCAGCAAACACTTTGGCAATTACTAATATAACAGCCCAGATCTGTCTCTCGGTAACGCTCTGATGTCACCAACAACAAAACTCGCGCCATAACACTGCTAGACATTAAACAGCATTATTCCATTGTTAGAGCACCTAAATTTCAATAATTTTAAATTTAAAAGAGCTGTTTTTGTTCTAATTTCAAATTTAATAGCTCTAAAATAATGAAAAAAATTTTTCTATCGATTGATATAAAATTTATCTCGCTATGATCAATACTTCCCGAGAAATTTTAAATTATGTAAATCATATATTTCAAATTAATTTCCGTTTTTTAATAGAAAGTATTAAATCACGCCAGTGGCATATCATGCGCGTGATATAGTTTGGGCGCCACGATGCATCTAATTATTTAGTGCAATCGTGATGATATAATTTGATAATATTTTTGGCAACGTTTGACAAGCAGAGAAGTGCTTTGTTTTGATTAGAATTTCGAAAAAGAATTTCTTTGAAATTTTAGCTTTTGACTTACGTTTGACAAGCTGAGAATTTCATGGCTATTGAATTATAATAAAATTGTTAAACAACGAAAAATATTTCACACGGAATGTTGTAACCTGGAAGTTTTTTGAATAGAGAAATATGTAAATAATATCTAAATAAAAAAAATATTTCCTGTCATAAAATATATGTTTATTTTATTTGTTTTCAATCAATGTTAAACGTTTCTCTCGCATATATATATATATCTATTTAAACACACCAAATTTGACGAGAAATCCCATGAATGAAGAGGCAATTTGCACTCATCATACCATGACGGGTGATTTTCTAGTTCTCATATAAGCAATGTTCTTTTTCTGAAATGAGTATGTAACGGAAAGTCGGGTAAGACGACGATGAGTTGAAGCGAATTGGATTTTTCTCTAAACTTTTCTAAGATGAATGCCCCGGATCTGCATCATCGGAGACCTACAGTGACCAGCTACCCGTGTCACACCAAAAGATTCCACTCCGTTATTAGTGTGGTTCACAGTACGTGGTAATGTGTTCTTCACTTGTTCCTACGCAACTTTTGGTTGTTGCTTGGTTAGGGAATAGCGTTCACTGAGTAAATATTTTTAATTTATACATGTGATATTCGTAAAGAGCTAATCAAAAGCGTTTTCAATAATGTATTATTTTAATTTTTCTGATGAGGTGATATCCTTCGAAGTTTTTTTCAAATAAAAAGGCGAAGTTGGGTAAGATGACGAATCAGGTGGAGGGTAAGGTGACGAAATGGATTTTTTTCTAAAATGAAATTTTGGGATCTCAAATTTGAAAATAAAAATTAAAAAAAAGTATAACTTTAAAGTAAAGAGCTGAAGAAGATTTTACCGAAACAATAATCATCCAGCAACAAATATTGAGGTAAAAAAATCCCCAAAGCTTAAGGTCGCCATCTTAACCGACTTTTCCATATAGTCCTCTCTAATAATATTATTTTGACACCAACATTTCTCAGAAAAATAACTCCGACATTTGAAAGTCTGAAATCAATATGTAGTTTATGTGAGATATATTGTTATGAGAAACTTAATGAACTAAGTTCCATCCTAAATTTTATATAAAGTGAAATGTTTGTGAAGAAGTTCTGGAAAGCTGTAATTATTGTTCTTATCAAAACCAAATTAAAGTTACTAATTGGAAGTTGGAGACAATAGAAAAATAAGGCAGGAAACCACAGTGAAATTCTTTCTAATGATGTCAAATTTATACACCGCAACATTCTTTCAATTAAATAGCTGGCGGGAGTAGCCGTTATTTGAAAAAAATTCTGTCTGCTTTTGCACATTTTGGCTTCCACTAACTTTTAAAAAATGAACTTCATTATAATTAAACAATGTAACCCCTCTTTCAGATCTTATTGTCATCTGCTTAACGAAGTAGTAATATCAAAACTAATGTTTTTATCCTTACTTTTGAAGGTCTTCATTAGTTCGAGCATCTCATTAGAAGCAGTATTTGAGTTCAGGTTTCTTGTTACAAAGATGTAATATTGATTCAGATTAGCACCATCTCTTCTCAGTTCAATATTTAGTTTAAATTGGTGGCCAGTATATAAATGTATTCGGATCAAAAGGAATTTAAGAATACAAGTTCAATGGGAAAGCAACCAAAACTCAAAATTTGTATTCGATAATGCTTAGCATTTTGATCATCTTTCAACTTATTCAGTGTTAATATGAGTTCTTTCTTAAAGTTTTCACGATACCAAATTTACTTCAAATCAGCTTTTCATGTCTCTTAAAGTTATTATATCTAACATTTTTAATGCCTTTAGCATTGAATTTCCTTCTCACATCATTATTCACCAGAAAGAAAGTCCAGCGGGAGTTGTCTCCTAAACATTCTCGTATACTCCCTAACACAGGTGGAAAAAAATAATCCAAACAGCAGCAAAACGCGCCAAGCAGTTGCGACAATTTTCTGTATCATAGTATGGCAAAGAAAAACAAATATGAATTTTGAACGCTTTTTTTTTCAACCAATTGAAACGAAAATTGGACACATCTACAATTAAGACCTATAATTAGAAGACCGCACTCCAAATTTCAATTATGTAAGTCACTATAAGATTTGCGTCCGTCTAAGACGTGCTTTCAGCTGGCCAACAATATCTCAGATAGCGAAGTCCACTAACAGAAAAAAATGAATTACCACATAAAAAATAAAACTAAACGTAAACCAAATATGAAACTCTATTCGGGAAAATGCTACTTTATAACTATGATTAATCGGAATGGAAGCAACAGTTCAAAATTATAACAAAAACACTCGAAGAGTTCGAACAGAATTTGGCAATGAGCCAAGACTGAACGTAGTACGTTAAAGAAACGCGCGTATCGGTCGGGGCTTTTTTTGCGTCGTAGAATGGTGCAGACAGCGAAAATGGCATTTGAACGCCATTTTCAACCGATTAGAACAAAAGTTGGACACAAATAATCTGCAATTAAGGTGAGAATACTAAATTTATATTTATATATATTTTTTAATTTCACATACCAAATTTCATTTATTTAAGTGATTATACTAAGGAGTTATTGTGTTTACAAATTTGCGAATAAACAGACCGACAGACGGTCAACCCTTTGACAGATTTGGCCCAAAATGTCATATGGACCTACATTTCTGATGATAAAACTGTGTACCAAATTTTATCTATATAGCTACTCAAATTTTGAGATATAGTGCTCACATGAACGCAGACAGACAGAGACAGACTTCCCACAGATTTTGTCCAAAATTTGATAGAAACTTTCAAATTATATGTCAAGATCATATACCAAATTTCATCCCTCTAGTTCTGATAGTCTTCGAGTTATCGTGTTCACAGACAGACAGACAGAATTCCAAAATTGTGTTTTTAAGATTCAGGGAGGTATAAAACGTGGAGATTCGTCAAAACCTCGAGTTCGAATTTTTTGACTACTCTTTGTATACTTTGTATAGGAAAAAGTAAAATAAAAAACTACTTCTCGAATTACAGAGATGAGATATTGATTCGGCTTGCGTCTTTCTTGAATTTAAATATCAATTTATACTTGAATTTGGCGTGTGATATAATAAATGTTGTTTGATACAAGAGAATTTGAGCATTCATGTGCTTCAAGAGTGCAACCATTAGTTAATATTTGTATTATGAAGCGCATAACATTTCAATCTTGTTCCAACATAAGCAGCATCAGTATGAGTTATTTCATTATTTTTTTAATGAAGTCAAATTTTTATCGAAAAGCTTCTTCAAAACTTTTAATGTGATTTTGCCTAACATTTTCATATTTTTTTAGTGGTTCATTTCTTTTTTTATCATTATTGACCGAAAAAAACCTATACTTTTGCAATTATCTAATTACAGAGATTCAATACTGATTCAATCTTCAATTTTTTGAATTTAAGTTTCAACATTTACTTTAAATTGGTGCTCTGTCTGATCAAACAAAATTTAAGCGTCCACATTTTTAGAAATGTGGAAATCATTAGTTAAATATTCGCTCTCAAAAGATTTCGGTCTTGTTTGAGCTAGTGTAGCATCATTTACAGATGTTTTTAAAACTTTTTAATGACTCTTATGTTCCTTAATTGCTGTGTTTGAAAACTATTCAAGTTTTCTTGTCTAACATTTTCAATTGTTTTCACTGATGCATTTCATCATTATTGATAGAAAACATATTTTGATGCCCTTTAATTTCAGGAATGAAATATTGATTTAGACTGAGTCTTAATGTTTAATTTAAATTTGTGGAAAATGTAATAAATATAGTTTAAAACAACGGATTATTATTACGATTGGATTATGTATTATCGGATTAGGTTTCAAAAGTCGCATCATAAATTTTGATTTTTGCATTTTCATCACAATTCAAAATATACTTCATGCTTTTATGCTATCTTATAATTTAATTTTTAAATATTTTTATCTGTATACAGTTAGGTAATCGAAATATAAGGGCCAATTTATTTCATAATCGAAAATTACACAAATGGACAAGTTATATGGGTTAAAAAACTTGAGGTTGCACTACTCACGTACAATAGATCACAGAGGGTTTCATAAATAATTTCAGGAAAATCAGTTTTCTTTGATACATTTGGAATATAGATAGGTTTCAAAAGCTATATTTTGAAGTTTTCTCATGCACTAATATTTTTTTCATAACTGTTCTTTCAAAAATATTCTGCGTAAAAATATTACAATTTCGCTAAAAATAGGTTTAACTTTGCATTTTTCTTGATCATCATTATCGAGAAAAACGACTTTTTTACTCTCCTAATTGCAAAATAGAGGTATAGAGATGATAACCACCAAAATGTTTCTCAAAATGCTCTTATTAATATTCCTAAATTCCATTACGATAATTACATTTGCAACAGCTATAAAACGTGTATCTTCTCATATTTCTCATACGTCAATATAAGAACATACCAAACTATGTGATATTGCAGCTTTGAAACTTTTAAAAACTATTCCTGAAATTTTAAATATTATGTCTGCCTTTCTCGGAACCATTTTAATTTATCAAAAATTTGCAGTGCTACAGTTAATTAAGCTGTTTACATGGTATTAGAATTTAACAATGTTCAAGAGTTGTTTGAACTTTGAAGTTCCTAATACATAACTACTGCGGAAATGCAAATACAATCTTTGTAAACACAAAATGCTTTAGAGAAAGCATAGTTATTCCTGCTGATAAATATTTAATTTCTGAATAAAAAAAAGATGGGTTTATAATGAAATTAAATTATTAAAGAATATCAGTACTAGCAGCTTGTTGGAAGCCAGTTTTAAATCTGAACGAAGTCTGATTATTATATCAAAATTCTAAATAACATTGATGCTTGACCAATGTATATATCTGCCTTGTATTAATTAAAAATAGGAAACACAATTAGCTCAGATAAATTATATATTAAAGTAACATTTATAAAATAAAAACATTTAAAAAGTAGAAATAAAAATAAAAGTTATAATGTATTAGTTGCGCGCAAATGCAGCAACATCCAAAATATCAATGATGAGAATAAAACTAACGCAAATCAAGCAAAATAAAAAAAGAACAGAATCATATTGAAAGGAAAATCCGAAGGATCACTTATTTCACACTCCGAAACTAAACGAACATAAATTAACTCGTTGCATTCTCTAAAAAAGATATTAACCTTGATAACTTATATCTATATATGAGTTTGTGTGGATTGCTGAATTGATATTTGATGTTTTTGGTTACTATATATCGAATATCGATCAGCCATGAGGAGACAAAATTAAAATCGAAGGTCTTAAAAAGTTTGAAATGCAGAAAACTTATTACGTGTCCAAGAAACTTTCAAGCAAAAAAATAAATAATAAGTAAATAAATGCATCAATAAAATGTTTAAAAATGGAAAAACGCCATTCCTTTATCACGAAAAATAGTATCTCCACACCTCACATCTTAAGTAACGATTGTTCTGTTTTCTGTTGCCATTGCTTACGTAATTCCATGTAATGTGTACTTCGTTTAGCATACATCCGCCTCTTGCCTTACGCAGCGCTATGAAGTCTCATATTCTTATTTTTCCTACAAGAAACGCAATAAAATCAAAAATAAAATAAATTGTAAGACGTTAAATTCTAGTATTTCAACATTTTAGCATGAATTGAATTCGTTAACGGGATTATTCAAAATATCAAAAATTTGCAGTTCTGAAAACTTCTAATTTGGAGATCTTTGTATTTTACAAGAAATTTATTTCAAATACATTTTAGTACATTTTTCACGTCTTCAAGATATTACTCAGAGTTTGTTCATTAGTACAACATAGCCAAACTGAAAAGATGTCTTTCAGTTTTTCTGAAGAATGCAGCTTCAGACAGTCCGAACTTCTTTCAGCAACAACCACAAAGATGATCCGCATATCAAAATGCTTATTAATGAAGAGTCATGGCATTCTGTTAGTATAGGTTTTGATATTTTTTTTCAAATATTATCTTTGGGTAATAAGGAATGAGTAAAAAAGTAATAAAAATTGAAACAAGCTGACATTATTTGTGGTTAGCACGGACGGCCTAACATAAGATTTTGGTGTGAAGGAAGGCCCATAACATCGCTAGGTCTTGACCACTAACAACTTTCGATATATCAAAACGAAGGAATAAAGAAATTTCGTTTCTCCACCCAAAATGTTCAGTTTGCAGTAGCCATGGCTTATCTACTTTCAAAGGAAACCTGGACATAGATGCTTCGGATCCGGCATAAGTTGCTGGAGGTGGTGATTTTTCTCCCTATTTTGAAGGTATGTTTTATTTTTAATGTATCGTCTATTCCTCTTTATCTTCCATACCTGACACAGACGTACTTTTCCTTTTAATAAAGGTAAAAATAATCGTCTGAGAGAGAATTATATAATACTAGCTGTTACCCGCGACTTCGTGCGCGAAGAATTTGAATTGCTATTTTTTTTAAATTCACGAATGTAAATGTTTCGTTATACATAGAAAGGGGAAATCAAAAGTTCTGACGGTTGATAATACATAAATGGACGACTAATTTAAGTCTCCGTTATTGTAAATTACATCATTGTACTCAATGGTATCATCTGCTCTTTGGAATATATCATCCACCATGCTATATGTCATCTGCTTCTACTGTTTAAAAGAATACATAAGACAAAATATACCTTCCTATTCTAAAAACTCTGACAACCATATCATATACGTCAATGGACGATCATGATTTGTTTATTTTGGATTCATAGACCGTTTTCCGGTAACCTTCCGATTTAAGCAATCGCCAAATCTATTTGGCAACTGTATCAAGCGCCAAGCTCGAATTAGTTCTTTCTTTAGTAAACAAAACGTTGAATTCCGTGTTCTTTGGGTTTGTGTAATCCTTTCTATTTAAATCGGTTAGAAACAGCTCTTAAAGCATTAAAATTCGAAACGGAACTATTGTAATTAGCTAAATCGTTTGGTTACAAATTTAACCGCCAAAAACATTTTGGATGACGATGAAAAGAGCGATAAAGAATAATTTTGGCAACCTTTCCACTAAATTTGGCTCTTATTTTAAGTAAATATTGAACGATATTTTCATTTAGTTATACTTAACTTTAGTTTTTAAATTTTAATCTAAAAACTCTTGGAACTATATTATATCTACCATTAGATTTCTGTCCCGGCGTTTATTTTTCAGTTATTATTCCAGAGATTATTTCTTTTCTCAGCAAGATCACGTGATGCATGACTTTAAAAATAAGTTATTCCACATGCTTGCGCTTTTCTGAAGGATCACGTGACATTTCATTTTGTTTACGCATTCCTTAAGGATCACGTGGCAGTTGATTGAAAAATAAAGTAATAATCTTCATCGCAAATCGCTTGTTAATTATTTAATTGTTATCTGTAGCCAAAAATAATGAATTTAACATGATGTCACCTACCCAATCTCCGTTCCTGGATTCCAAGCTACAACTCTGCCAATTTTCATCCAAATCGGTTTGGTAGTTTTGCCGTGAATGCGTAACAAACAGACAGACACACTTTCGCATTTATTATATTATATGGATATTTTTAAAAATAAGCAAAATTTTCAGAAATAAAGGTGAATTAGTTCAAAGTCTAACCGTTGCCTAGCAACGGAGTAGCTATAAATCTTCGTTATTTCAAAATCGTCTGCACGCATTTTAAAATTTTAGAACTTTTAAAAATTAATAACAATCGAAGGGAAAATGTCAGAGAAATAAAATTGGTATCATTGAAAAGGTAAAAATTTGAACTTTAAGATGGTATAAAAATATTTTCTGTCGGACAGTTTGCTCCGAAGTTACGGCGGAAAAACGGTTTCGGTTATTTTCTAATTAACTGACTGTTTAATTAACTTTTGGACTTAGAAAAGTTCATAAGTGTCTTCCCCTTGTCTTAAATGATAAGTGTACAAAATTTGGTTGAAAACCGTCCATTGGTTTAGGAGGAGATGTGGAACATAGCCACATACATACCCACACACATACCC
Source organism: Araneus ventricosus (assembly GCA_013235015.1). Taxonomy (NCBI): domain Eukaryota; kingdom Metazoa; phylum Arthropoda; class Arachnida; order Araneae; family Araneidae; genus Araneus; species Araneus ventricosus. The sequence goes on from BGPR01000277.1 coordinate 52,769, forward strand.
ACAATGACTTTTATTTATATTAAGATAAGAGGGGGTGTTCACCCTTGGGCAAGTGCTTCGTCCTGAACCTTCATCCTGAGAAAGATGCAGCTAGCACGACTGACAGAAAGATGAAACACTCCTGGACAAAGATTGTAGATCCACGGATGAGTAGTTTGTTGATTCACATGAAGATTCAAACAATGGAGTCGTCGATATGGATATAACTTGAAGAAAGCAATGTTCAAGCGATTAATAAGGAATTTAAAATTAAATGAGATTCTCATAACATGTCTAGCAATATCGAAAATCCAATTTTAGTCTAGTTTGTCTAAATAAGCATACAAATAAATATGTGGGAGTTGTTAAGGATATTCAAAATGAAGAAATCGATGTGAAATACGTAAGAACCCTAATAACACAAGGCACTGTAAAATATTGTGACGATATCTTCACGATATTGTACGGCATTCAGAATACCGAACAGCGTTGTGGAGATATCGCGCAATGTCTTTGCTAATAGGAATGAAAGAATATGTATTTTCATAGCTATACATTGAGCACGGTTTCAGTATAAATGTACTAAATATTGCCAAACATTTACTGGTACCTTAAATTTGTCAACTAATTAAAAAAACATTTGATAGCATTTTGTAACTGTAACAATTATCAGTTCCGATTTTCCCTAGTTCGAAAGCAGTACAGTATATGTACATTTTTGTTACATTCTGTAGCTGCGTTATTTCAGAAAATTCCCAGCTGTTTAGTGATATAAGGTGAAGTGTGTAATGAATTTAGAATTCCATAAATTAACTAATAACAGACAGTGATATGGAAAAATTGAGACAGTCTTTTCACACGTAAACAAAGAATTGTCATCCTTCACATCGCGCTCACCTGGTAAATTTCTTTATTCATTATCTCCTTTCTTTCCCCGCTTCTTATAAAGATTTTGTAGTTTATGCCCAACATTATACATTTCATACCACAATATTTTGTAATTTAACCTGAGAAAATTTATCAACTTAAGAAACCTGTGGTTAAGATATATGCCTAAACGTGATGAAAATCTTTATTAAATGAAATAATTAACTAAGCCACGGAACAAAATTGTATTTTAAAGGGCTTTTTTATATTATTCATCATCCCATGATATAGCTATGTATATTATTAAATTACAGATTTTCCATTTTAAGAGTATGAGGTTTCTAAATAAATGTTATAACAGTTCAGTACTTTAAATCACTAATGTAATTTCAAGATTCCGATTTTCTGATTCTAATATAAAATGAATTTACATATCTGGCTTAAATTTTAAGACATATGGAGGGGTAATAATTACATTTGAAATCGAATATGTGTTCAGAAATGCTGCATTTCACTCCTGAAGTGCAAATAATGCATGGACAACAGGTAAGAACCAGCGGGAGTGGTCTCCCCTAAACTTTCTCGTATACTTTCTAAGTGGAGATTCGTCAAAATCTCGAGTTCGAATTTTTTTGACGATTACAATACTTTGTCTTTGTATACTTCGTATACGAGAAAGTGAAACAAACAAACCTGAAATCAAATATCTGTTGACACGTTTCAAAAAAATATTATTTTGAAGCAGGTGCGATAAAATAGGCAATGCAATGAATTACTGAATGATTACTGAAATACATGGTTTCGATATTTATTATTATTTTCTGTGAAAATTTGCGTGTCATAATGCAGAATGAGATATTAAACGAATAGTCACTAATTCTGAGATCCAAGATATTTTCATTTAAATATTCACTGATTAAGGTAAACCTGCATCTACTACTTAAGCAGAGAATACTGTTGACAAACATAAATAGAAAACACCCTTTTGAAAGTAGATTTTGCTTTAAATATTAGTGAAGCAATATAATAAAATACTTTTTGGAAAGTTTTAAAAATTATACACCATAACAAAAAAATTAGACTAACCAGATAACCGGAGGGAAAATACATAGAAACTGTGCGTATTAATCTGCATTAATTTAATTAAATCTTAACTATCAGTTTAAAATACCACATCTACTTCTACGATGCTAATATAATTCTTAACCAAGAAAGAATCTTCATCTAAAATGACTTCATTCAGCTGGTTGTAGAAAAGGGGGGTAACTAAATACATTCACTAAACATTATCGACCCTTTGCCCGTTTAAATTAGTTTGCAATTCCTTTAGAATTGCATTTGGATGCTTTTGTCGGGACGCGAGAAGGAAAAGGTTCGGAACTTCGCTGCAATTAGAATTGTAGGTTTCTCAAGAAGGTACTTAAAAGGGCTTTAAGTAGTTCTTTGTCTTGCGGTAATCTTTGGAGAGCCTTTCAGGAATTCACTTAAGATTGGAAAAATAGAATTTAGGTATTTTATGCGCTTAAGCTTATAAGTTCACAAAAAGTCCCTTGCTTAAACGCTTTGTATATAAGACACACTCACTTTTATTAGGTTAATACATTAGAAATCCATTTTAATATTTAGATTACAAGATAATGAAATATCAAAATATCATTTTTACATGCGAATATTCCCAACGCAACAGGAAAGTATTTTCGTCCATGTTCATGCTATTAAGAGATAAGATTTAAGGTCCCTCTCAACAGTTCGAGGGATTATCTTATTGTTTTAAATCCCTCATTATCGAACAATACAAAAATTACTCATAGTGTGTCAGAATAGGACTAGAAACTAAAACTATTTACCGGGTAAATAGAGGACAAAATTTGATTTCGAAGATGAAAATGAATCCTTACAGTTTAATGGCACATCAAATGAAACATCCCAGGCACAGAATAAAAATTTTTTCTAGCACAACATTTGTAGTATTTCATACAGTGGAAGAACTTATACTTGTACAGCATCTGCGCCATTTCATGCACAGAGGGAAAATTTCTATTAGCACAGTTTCTGTGCCATCTCGTAAACAGAGGATAATTTTCTATCGGCACAGCATATATGGCATACGTTAAGAAAATGTTAAGCAAGTGTCCTTCATAGATTTAATTTCTTGTGATTTATACATCTGTCTAGATGATATGGTAAATCATTATTTAAGTTGATTTTTAAAGAGCGACGAATAGCTTTCTTTTATTGAATTATTATGAAACTAGATGAAACTTTCTCATTCTTGAAATGCAGAAATCATGTCAAATTTTAATTTATCAATGTTGAATTTCGATAAAGTGAGTAAACTTTGTTTATCTTTTTTGTGATACATTTTTCGAAATCTTCGAATTTATTCAGATTTACTGTATTTCAGAAATGATTAGTAAGACTGGTTTACTTTTATAATGAAAAGATTTGAATTGAGTAGAGTAACCAAATTTGCACAACTTTTACATTTCTAGAGGTACAGTGACGGAGAAATAATTGTAACGAAAAATAAGTAGTAGAATTTTTTGTAGTTCATTTATCTTGAAAACAGTTTTATAAACTTTTTTTATGAAATACACTTTAAATTGGGGGGAAAATCAGATTGGAATAAAATGTGTCATCGGTACCATCATGGAAACCGTTTGCCTAGATTGGACCACCGGCTGCCCAGAATGAACCGCCATATTCTTTAAGCGCAGTTAAAGCAAAATATTTTTTTTGAAATTCTCACCAACATACAATGCACGAACCCAATTATGGCATTCTATGCGCTGTATCACTTCCTCTTCTCCCTCTATTTCCTCAGAAATGAAAAAAAGTTACATATCCGAAATTGTTGTAATTTTTGATCCAACATTTGATGGCTTTAGTATCCTCTTATTGTTTTTCTACTTTGATTTGTTCCAAATCGAATTTATGAGGACTATTATTTGTAATAAACTGCCTTCTGAGTTATTCCTGTAGTTTAAGATAATAATGCCATTAATTTAAAAGATCCAATTTAGGATTATTGTATATGGTGCATTTAAGGTAACCTTTGGACAACAACAAAAACTTCTCCTACCCTTCATTTTAATCTATTTTCATGAAATGATTATAGCACATTGTAGTTATAGAATTTCCATATCTGATGATATGATAACATATTTTCATATTTAATTTAGAACAGCGTAAGAGCTTCTTGTCTTCAGTTAAAATAATCGATTGCTGATGCCTAAATTTAAACATTTAGTTTCCAACTGTAACCACGTAGAACCTTCTTTTAGTAATTATATCATACACCCTATTCACATCGTCAGAACATATTTTGCCTATTTTACGCCAAAATACGCAACAGAAGTTATGATACCGGCACAATCTATGCAATTGTCCAAATTGAGCGCCTCTCCCCTGTATGTTTTGTATTTGATAATGCCTGGGTAACTAAAGTGGAGGAACTTTTGTTTCTAAATGTTTATGACCTGTAGATTCCTGGTGTAGAAAGCTTACGACATTATTAATATACACTTTTTCATAATAATTGGTATGCATTGAATCAAAAGGGATTAAAAATAACTTTCTGCTTTGAAAAACTTTCCTGGATAAGATGTTACAACAGATATATTTAAAAAAAGTATATGATTCTAGTTATTACTCATAATTAACTGGTTTACTGTATCATTATCTATACATTCTTTAAATCTGATGAATTCAACTTACATGCTTAATTTTTGTTAGTGGGTTTTATATTACGATATTTGGTAAATAATTTAACGGAAATACAACTTAGTATTTCGAAACTGCAACGAATTTTTTAGGGCAATAGAGTGATTGATCTCTTACAACTGATATAAGTGTACAAACAATGGGAAAAATTATTCATAAAAATTCTTTTGGCGTTATTAAAGGTATATTAAGAAGGCAAAATTTAGAAATGTAAAATTCTTCTCTAAAAATTATAACATCTAAACAGACAGTTTATACATAGAACAGTTTCAATATGCAATTGATTACAGAATAACTAATTTCTTGTTTTATACTCCAAAAACACATTAAATCATTTGGAGATACAAAATTTTTGCATTCTGAACTCAATTGAAATGCGAGTTCGAAAATTTGGTGTTCAAAATTTTTTCTGAATTTCTGTTTATGAAACAAAGTTCATGCACATATTTTTTTATTTCTGAAGGCGATATAAATAATTTTTATTATCTTATATTTAATGTTAAAGTGAATATTAAAACTATTAACATCAAAATTGAGATTATAACATGCAGGGATTTCTTTCGAATTGTACAGAACTTACAGAATACTTGACAATACGTAAAAGAAACAATGTATTGAAATTTGAATTCAAAAATTTGACTATTACCGGAAATATGAGCATTTATAGTAAATAATGTTTTACTGCTCATACGCGAAATGTAGTTCTATATACTGTCAACAGATGGTGCCATCAGAAGCTACTGTAAATAGAACATAAGAAAGTCGCAGTTCGGGTCTGCTGAGTAGATTTTTCGATTTAAAAGAATTATTTGGTATTAGTATGTAATTTAATTATCAATCTCTTTAATACAAAATTTGAACAGAGTAGTATATTGGTTACAGACTAGATAATTCAAAATTTTATCGCATGTAACAAGGGTCTGTGACAGCTTGTGATTTATCTATTATGTAACTTTTATATTACTCCGTGTAAATATTGTATTAAAGACATTGGTAATTATATTACACATTAATACGAAACACTTGTTTTATGATTTTATCCCGACGTTTTCACGAAAAATCTACGACGCGGACCCGAACTGCGCCTTTATTATGTTATTTTTGTTTCATTTGTTTCACTACAGAAAATTATCAGCATCTCTTAAACTGATGCTCACAACACTAAATTCTCACTTTTCAGTTCACTATCGAACCAGCATGAGAGGAACTCTCTCAAACGCGTTAAACGCGCCGTTGTTATAAAAATAGGCCAATGTTAGAATAAAAATTAAGTATCAAAAGAAAACATTGATAACATATGGGTCATAGATTAATTGGAATGTTAGGTCAACCAGATCTCTTTATAATAAATTAACACAGATCTAAATGTCCACTTACAGGAACCTACAGATAATATAAGAAGATTATAACATTTGTTATTCCGAATCAAAGTAAATGAATAATTATGAAGAATAGGTAACTGATTCATCTAAGTAAAAATCATAGTATTGCTTCCGACTTCTTAATAGGATTAAGAAATGGAGATAAGGACAACAAGTTCCCGGTATTTTGCGCCGAACGTATCAGGTGCATTCTACGTGATAGCATTACTACCAACATTAATGGTTATAACAGAACGTTCTGGGTCGCTCCGAATATCTGAAAGGCATTGTAGTTGTTATTTCGGTATTGTAAGTTATAGGTATTGTATCCTTCCTCAGAAGGAATTATTTCCATCTTTTCCAATACATTATACAATACCTCTCTGGTATATCGTTAATGAAGTTATTAAAATAACTATTCAAAAAATGGCCTTTAATACTAGTACAGAATGCACATTTTTCAGATTGTTGCAATATCTTTGGTACATATGCATATATCACACAAGGAAAAGGCTTCTAGCAAGACAGAAAATATAAACTGATTTAATGAAAATTCATTAATGAAAATTTAATCAGTCTTATTGCATTCATCCAGTTAATATTTTAAATTAAGAGGTTATAACGTAACTTATTTCCCTTCATTTCGTACATTTTATTGGTAGGGCCGTGAAAACACCATAGCAACAATCAATATCAAGGCTTTTTCTTATTGATTTTAGAAAATTCAGCAATCTTCAACAAAACGTCTGCTAATTTAAATGAAAGCATAGTTAGCCACTTTATAACGAATTATTTGAAATTGTTTGACGCACTTACTCCACGTAGAACGAAATAACTTGGGTTTTGTCCTTAAGCGGTTTAAAACAATGCATATAAGCTATAAAGGTGAATAATTATATTTTAATGTCAAAAGCAGGGCATTTTCTTAGATTTCTTACATACATTAAATTATTGTAACAATAAAGAAGTTAATTACTTTTTAAGATTTTCTTTCAGTACTTTTTGTTTACGAAGGTTTTGAAGATAAAAAAAATTGTTACCATTTATCCGTCATTTTTTATGAATTACAGCTTGAAACTGTTGCGAAGATCACTCAAAAACCGGTGAATTCATCACTATTTATCAAACTTTTCATAGAATATTCAGAAATGTATATAAAAGCCTGAGGAGTTCACTAAAATTTATTATTTATTTAAATTTCTCCAAATATTTATCAGATGTATCAAATTTGTTTAGTACTCTCTAATATCTTTGAGACGAGGATGCTTCATATCATAACTCGTCTTGTTCGAGACTGGCTTTTGGAGCAACATATCGAGCGCATGTAGCGGTCAACGGGTCCCCTGAACATGAATCCAGTAGAACATGTATGGGGCATTATGTGAAGACGGGTTACGACGATGCTTGTCCAAGATGTCCTCTGATAATTCGAGACTGACTTTGTAAAGAAATTACAAAGATTGCCTCAGAATTTGCAAGATTACTTCATAAATGACAGACCAAGCCGATATTCAGCCGTTTCATCTTTTCCGAGAGACATTTTTCCTTTTTAATAAAAGCGATTTGCAGCTTGTCAGTATGGGTAGCAATGATATTTCTATCTAAAAGATAATGTGTTATCATTAAAAATAATGAATATATAGAGTGCTGTTTAATAAGAAGGCACCCTGGTTTATTTAAGAAGTATTTTTTATTTTCCAAACATACTCAAATTTTATATAAAAATAAAGTAAAAAGAAACATATTATATATTTTTTTTGGCATATGGTTTTTCTTTCAAAAATAATTTATTGCGTAATTAATTAGTAAATAAGCATACAATGTTACGTATGTAATCTTAAGCTACATATAAAAAAATAAAAATATCAATTTTATGTAAATCCTCAGACACTTAATACATAGTTCAGCGCTTCAAGTTTACTAAATCCAGAAAATTTTACCTATTCAGAATGTGTACTCGACATATATTATTCTTTTTAAGAATTATTTTTTCTGAAAAATAATTATTTTGCAAATACATCAACAGGGATGATCAAGTTTTTCAAGCATATTCTTTTGATTCTATGACTTTAGAATGTACACATCTTATGTTTATGCATCAAAATCCTTTGCCTATTGAAATCGGATGCTTACTCTTGTATTAGACAAATATTCCTTATATAGATATTCTATAAATAGGAAAATATAAATTATCTTTCATAGGTATAACTTTCAAAAGGTAAAGGAATGTCAAAACATATATAGTAGGAGTCAGTTTCAATGGATTTATATCTTCAGTGAGATATATTTAGGATGTATTTTGGAAAAGGATAGAATTTTCGATATTTATGAATGCTAAGTTTTCATTAAAGGCAGAAATTTTATACAGAAAAGAGAATTAATCTTCATCAGACAGTTAAAGATCCTCTTCATTCAAATCAAATTTATGTAATAGTTACTAGATGCAAAAATATTTGAAAAACCAAACATTTAACTATCTAATATAAAATAACATCCCATAAAATGGCATATCATTGAGTGTTTATTAGATATTTCGCGTTGTTAAATTCCTGTGTTTCGTCTGAGTTTTACTAAGCATACGGACTTGAGCACTAGCAGCAATTCAACTGGAGGGCTCACAAAAAATTACTTTTATAAAATGAATAAGACATAAATAACAGCCGTTCTCTGGTAATACCTGGATAATCAGATATATTTATATTTATAACTACGAGCATGCAAAGAGGCAATACTGTATGAATATTGAGAAGTATGTTTATCTTGTGAGATAAACTCCACCATGCGAAAACATGATACAATTATAGCTTCAATTTTGATCAGGGATCAAGAATTATTAATTAGCTGTCAAACTTACAAGTGAATCGTGTTTCCACCTATAAGCAGGTTTTTCAAGCCTTCGCAAAAAAGAATTAATAAATTTCTTAGTATCCATGGGGAGGAACGCAGTTTAATTATTTTAGTGTATCTCAAAAATTATATAAGGCAAGAACTGGCAATACAGTTTTCAACAAAGGCAGGAGTAGATCTATTTACTCCGTTTACCAATTATTTACCCTTAAAGGACTGTAAAAGTCGTTGCTACTGACAGTGGAAATTTTCTACTTAACTTTAGAAATGTAGAATGTGTGCTATTTTGCCAGATTTATAAACAGAAAGGAAATAGTGCAGATATGAAAAACTAACATATATTTGAGTTGATATTTCGGAACATTTCATTATCTAAAGAACAATGCTTCGCTACTGCAATAGAGAAAATACTTAATACGCAACTTCGGCAATTTAATTAGGCGAAGTACTTTTGATCTTTAAACAGCTGGTAAAACTATCAATTAATTTGATAACAAATAATTATTCGAGATGAAAGTAGATGTCTCATTAAGCATTAGTTTACACGAGAAAACTGAGAACTACATAAATAAAAATTTGTTGGGCATATTTGGATTGCTATCAATCGGAGAATTCCGCACGTTTCGTCACTTACCTTGTGAAATTACATTTATCATCTAGATCAGCAGTTCCCAATATTTCCCTACTCCATATCCCAATGATTATGCTTTTGAGTATTCCTACTGTCATATCCCAACTTCAACCGTTCCTTCGCACAAATAAATTTATGCATAATGATAAGGGCTTAGATTAGCTGAACAGTCAAACAATTCGAATTAACTTAATAACATTTCTCGGATTCATTTTTAATTTTACAGTTTATTCCACTTCTTCTAATAGTATTAACTCCACGGCGTAACAAATGAAAATAATAAGAAAATGCTGTTTTAACCTACGACGAAATCTGACAATTATTGTCGGGATAATCAATTATTCAAATGGAAGACAGTTTCTGTGCAATCTTTGAGCTTGTTTCATGGAGCTGAGATTTATAAAATTATATTCAAATGAAGACAAATATCTGATGTCTCGACCTGCATCAAGCTTACTGTAATATTTGTTTTCGTCATAGGCATGATATGAGAGTGTCCTTTTCAAGAATTCTGTGTTTGTGAAAGAAATTAAATATATTATTTCTTTAACCCGCAGTTCTTAACACTCATCTTTCACTAATAACCAGCTGGTAACTTTCACTTTTCGAAAAAACTTCGGGGGAAAAAATCTACCGCGTTTTCTTCATTTTATACCTTATGTTTTGTATTTTTCGCCTTCAACAGCATTATCTTCGTTTAACCATAGCTTGTCCGCCTCGTATTCAAATGTGTATGCTTACCACAGAATGAGTGCATCTGATTTAGATAGAGGATGAACAGTTAATCCGTTCTTGCTTTGTGCCGCATTCATGCTGTCCATAATCATTTGCGAAAACCTGAAGTTGCCTAAAATCTTTCTAAACAATCTCTGATACTCTTAATTCAGCCTGCAACACGGTGATGAGAGCTGCATTAAGTAGAAACTCGGGAAATTTTCGATTTTTCATCGATTTCGATTTACTTTTTTGTATACGAATTCATGCAATTAGACTGCAAGGCACTTGCAGAAATCCATGCAGATTTTTCAGATTTATTCTAAATATTAAAAATTAGGCTTCCATATTCAGATTTCAAAAACCTGAAATATATCTTACTCTAATAATGATATACAAGATATACTCTGATATACGAGATAAAATTAAAATTCTAATAATGATATAATGATAAGATTATCAAAAATTATCGCAATAGATACCCAACACCCAAAGGTAAGACACGCAGAGTGACAGCTAGATGTTGACTTTGAACCCTCCCACGCATGTGGCGAATTTTATAAGTTCATGGATCCCACTATTTCTGTACAGCAGAGCCTTGAAAAATATTCGTGGTGTGCTGTCATCGCCTTTTGTTATGGCAGAGAAAGTTAAGCGGATAATTCCAAAAGCGGTAAACCTGAAGTTTACAGTGCCCACCTGTTTCTCGTCAATTTTTCTTGGCGCAATTTTATTTGCTGTCGCCAATTACTGTTTTGGGTGCGCAGTCCGCATTTTATTGCTCTCTTGAGCATGCGTCAACTGAAAAGCAGAGATTTAGCAAGCAATGCCTGCGGCATTTCGCGTTCAGCATATCAGGAAACTAGTAGCTTCGCTTTTACATTGAATGTTAGGAATGTAGGTTTTTTCTTTTAATTCCTAGAACGAGAATTTCTGCACGCAATGCCTGCGTCATTTCAAGCGTGTACCGGTATTTTTTTTTTAAATAAAAAAATAATTCAGCGGCTTTGCTTTCAGTATAGCGGAATACACGTAGCTTCGTTTATTCATTGAGAATCGAAGCACACAGCATAAAATACTCAGTACTGAACCAATATTCAAACGAAGAATTCCTATCGAAGTGTTATTCAAATTCGAATGAATCGACAAATCACATCGAAGAGATGAACAAAGCAGTCCAATCGGAGCGTGGCGCAATACAGCGTGACGCTCAAACCACCGATGAAAAGATTAATTTCCGCGCATGCGTGCATTTTACTCGTTAGAAACTTCATTGCGAAACCAAAACAAATGTTCTCTCATCTCCGTACTTGGCGGCAAAGAGTTGGCGATCCTAAGAGGGACGAAATAGCTGGGCACCGTAGACTCCAGATTAACTCCAAAAGCTTAATAATACCTGTGGTGAGATCTGAATTTGACGTAAGTTTATGAAGAAGATTGTATGAGCCGTGCAATAGTATATGAGTTGTTCAACGGTACCAAAATGGTCTTGAAGATGTCGACTTGAAAAGCATTAACTAACGTCAGAACATCCTACATGTGCATTTAGCTGTGCGCGAAAATCATTAAATCCCTATTCGCGAGTTATCTGAAGATTGTAACTTTAGGTATGATTAAGTTCAGCCCATCCTGACTGAAGATTTGACTATGAGACTGAATTTACCAAGTTTGTTTCGAAACTGGTCTCTGCAGACCAAAAGGATGACGGCTTTTAGATGCCTTGATTTCCTTGAATGTGCTGAAAATGATTGTAATAGGGGTTGAATCGTATTTTAATGGTAATGATTTAAAGGTATTGAGCATTTAAATTGTAGTGCTTAATTCAAATTTCTCTGCGCTAAAAAATGCGACGAGAGCACAGTACGTACATTTTCTTTAAATCTGTAATGCACAGAAGTTTCGGGAAGCTACAACCTCGTAACATTCGTGTACGCGTGGTTTCAAGATCGATACATGCCAATCTTCTTCACCATGCATTCTTTAGCTTTGAAAGTAAGACACCTGTCCCGATACGTTTCGATCATCCCTTGCATAATAATAATTATATTTTGCTTATGCAATAGTTATATTTAAACCATATAAAATATAATAATAGCTCCAAAAATTGATCTTTTACTTTTAAAATTCTGAGTACGATTCAAATTAAATCAAAATATTCCTTAGTTCTTAATTCGATTATTTTTATTGAATTGGGTGGTAATATTTTATCGCACCGACGGCACAATCATACTTTAATATCCGAAAGGGAGAAACAGAAAATATGCAGCAACGTAGTTTCGAAAAAATATCGTGTCCCATTTCTGAAAAAAATAAATGTCCCGAGATATACAGATCTCGTCTTTTCACTTTCGGAATACATTTCAACCCAGATAGCGGTCATGATATTTTCAACTTTTTTTTTCACTTACACCCAAGAAACGCAACCCTTGCTTAAAAGTCAAATGTTCAATCATTTCCCCAACTCTCCCGATAAAGTACCTCCCCACACGACGGAAACGGCCTTCCCGGAACCTATAAAATTTCCAAAGTTCGGCCGCTTTAACAGGAGGTGCAAAAAAAGAAAGATAGAAAGCGAATAGAAAGCTTGGAACGTGATGGACAACGAAAAGACGCATGCGCGACAAAGTGAAACCACCCGCGCCTCTTTGCGAAACAGCCGGTCATTCGAGTTTCACTGCGTGGCTCGAAAGGTGTGTGGTGAAAACGACTCACAAGCTGACAGACTTGTTTGCACTTTCTGCTTGCCACGCAAAGGGCCTGATTGACTTTGACTTAGGGCGGCGGAAAGATTAATAATTCTTGTTCGTTATAAGGAGACTTGCATTTCGAAGGCTTTAGGGGTTTTGGCATTTCGATGATAGCAGGATGCCGCCAAAATGTAAAAGTTGCTCGTCAAGGGACGGAGGGAAATTAAGGAAAAGATTTTTTAGCACTTTCTTGAAGTTTGTATTTTGCGTGACTCTCCTCGTCTTGGCTTTTACGTCTCCGTCACAAGGCGGTGGAGGTAAGTTTTCATAAATAATCTGTCATAAAACGGCAACGAAAGAGAAAGAAAGTTAAATCAAACATTTCCTGAAAATTAATATCGATTTGAGAAATTCGAAACTAAAATTTTTGTTACGAATGAAATGTTTATTTTATAGTATACAACTCATAACAATTGCGTGGATATTTTGTTTCTAGGTAAATTATTGAAATCCTTAAATATATCGATTCTAAAATATAAAATAAATACACTGAAAAAGATATTTTACATGAAAGCAATTCTCATTCTTTGATGTAAATAGAGATCGAATAAAAATAAATATCGTTTTACGAAATTTCAAACAACAATGTTCAATTTTTTTTCTCGGTTGAATATCTCGCTTTATTTCAAGAAAAAAAAAATAATTTTCTCGAAATAAAGCTTTTTAGAATTTAGAGTACGAGAATAGTCTTGAGAAATAGTCTTGACGGTCTGCTATTCTTTTGCCATTATAGCTAAATCACTTTGTTATCATCATCGTGCTGACTCATTTGTAAATACATTTCCGCATAGTTTAAAGATGAAGTTGAAAGCACTTTCAAGGAAGAATCCATTAAAAATAAAAATGTACTTAAATAAAACTTTGCAAAACAAGAAAAGGAATGTGTAAAGCAAATGTTAATATATATTTAGTAAACATAGGATTTAAGCAATCAAAAATGCTAATACCATATTAGATGAAAAATTGCACAGACTTTTCTCTGGCTTCTTTATTGACTATTAGATTTATTTATTTTTTTGGTTTTTGAAAAACTAGTAGCAAAATGATCCAAATATGAAAACACTATGAATTGGTTTCAAGAGAAAAATTATTTCTATGAGTTCAAGAATAAACGGATTCACAAAGAATATTTACTTCATTGTAAAACGATTGAACAGGTTTTAACAGATTTACGTTCTGAAGTCTCCTCTGACATTTTCTACTGCATGGCCAGAATTTTTTTTTTAGATTTCCGTATGTACCCGTATGAATTATAGAAACTTTTTGATAAAATTAAATTGTTCTTTTACGTTACATCCTGTTTCCGTTGCAAGAGTCTATTTAGAGACTATTTTTTTGTTCAAATTTTAACTTTTTTCACAACGAAGAGCATAGAATATAGAAAATTAAAATGGGGATACTTACATTCTTTTAATAGAAAATATCATTGGAGTGAGGATATTGCATTCTCAATCAAAGAATTTCGTAACAGTTTTCACTGTAGCCACAAAAATAAACTCATTTAATCACGGAACATTGGATAAACGTAATGCGATAGTTGAGGGAATTACTTCGGAAGTTTCATAACTTATTATTTACTTTATTAAATAATAATCAACGAAATAGATTAAGTTATTCCATTAACGCCTGCTTTCGTAGTAGGCGTTTGTTTATAGTGTATAGTATACAAAAGTATTTTTTGTATGTAGAATCGTTATACAGGGTGGTCATAAATTATTGGATCCATTTCAAAAATTAAGTATAAAAACTAATAATGTTAGAACTACAGATTTTTAAAAATGAGAGCGCATGCTTTTTTATTTGCTCTCTCATTTAAAAGCAAAAATGCCGTTGTAGCATTATTAGATTTTTTAAATAAATTTATGAAATGGGACCAATAATTTATGACCATCCTGTATTATATCAATAAATGCGAATGTATCATTTCGATTTTCAATTGAAATTTACCCAGGAAGGGAAAAACCCACTAAATAAAATAAAAAAAAACTTGAACATTCGCGATAAATTACACAGAAAAAATGTTTTAAACAATTTTCTGACTCTCTGTTCACCAACAAATGCGTTACTTTATTTATAAATGTACGAAGACTATCTCTACGTTAAAAAAATGTTTTATGTTTCAGAGAAGACTTAAAAATTTTCATTTAAAAAATATTTTGAAAGAGGGCATTCGTAAAGCCCATGCCGAAAACGAAGCAAATTCTTCGAAACTCTTTTGAACACGCAGTGAAAAATATGCTTCGAGGAAAAACAGCAGTACACTGCATTCGAAAATGTTTTTTCTTATCATTGAGACAATTTCTCATATTGTATATAATTTTAAATATATTCAACGTTTTTAGACCTTTAAATTTGCAAACAGAAATCACACATTATTTGGCCTTGAAGGGGTTTTGACCCTTGAAGGTTTTTTGACGTATGGTCATTATTGTTAATTGTGAATTAAATATATTAATGTATTATTATAAATCAATGTTCGGTTTTGTCATAGAGATATAACTTAATAATTATGTATTTTTAAAGAAAAAGGTTAAATTTCGATATATAAATGGAAATATTTTTGTATAGATCTTATTTAATTTATTAGTGCTTATAATTTTTGAAGTTAAATGGATTATATCAGACAAGGATTATTTTTGTCATCATTGACTGGTTTCAGGTACTCCATTTCCTTATAGTATTGACAAGTATGCATAATACCTTATTAATGCGCATTAAAAAGGCATAATTTAACGTTCTTCTGCAGAATTTACTAGATAGTTTGTCTTTCTTTTTAAAATCATTCTTGTAGGAAAACAAGATACGATTTTTTTTAAATATTAGATTACTGAAATGTATAAACTTTTATAAAAACACAATGTTTCGTTTCTAGTGCCGGCGATAAAAATTGTACCAGAATTAATTTCTTTTATTCTATATATCTTATTGAAGGCACCAAGATATTAGGACATTTAATAAATTTGCTTATAATTTTTAATTTATTAAGATTAACGTAGTCTTCCATGTCTAACTCAATTTTTTAATCTAACATTTGTTTCAAGGGAGAAAATATGCAACCAAGTTTCCACCTAATTTATTCATCAAAGCAATAATGCCCTCTGTTTAGTCTTACAATAATTGCGGAATTTTCATACCGTTTATAAATATTTCCTAGAACCTTTTACTAACCATGCATAATTGAAATTACCATGTAGATCCCCAAAAAATATAGTTTTTTGATATCTGAAAATTGTGGTAACTATATGACGTACGTATATGACGTTTTTACGGCAACACAAAGAAACGGAAATTTAATTAAACCCGTATATGAGCATTAATGAAATGAATGGATTTCTTCAAGACAATGCGTTAGCTTATGATAAAATGTTCCTTCCCTGTAAAGACTTACTTTTCAGCCTATGGCTGCTGATTTGAGCATCTGAGATACATTAACCACATGTTCCAAGATAAAACGATGCAAGGGAAAGAATGTGCTAAAAGGAATTTTTTAGACTAGTTTCATATATCTAGTTGTTTGGCGATACCTTAATAACTTCTCAGCATATTTAACTGCTTCAAAAAAAACTTCAAAAAGGGTGACAAATTTCTTTTAACTTAAGACAAATAAGAAAATTATACATGAATCTCTAATTTCACATACACAGATAATTGCATTACAGATTTACATAACAGATTTTACATACAGCATATTAAACAAATTTTGAAACAAAATATCCAAAAGTTCTACGAAGATTTCATGATTATTTCTTAAAAATATTGTAACATTTTATATATTTAAAAAATTTAAAACAAAATGATTGAAAACACTGAAATAAGCACTAGAATGAAAGTACTGCAAACAGAAATTTTATAGAGGCCAAATTTAAATTAATTATATAAATATTTTCTTCAATATCAAACATAAAATTTCAGTAAAAATCCTTTTCAGAAGCACAGTATTAATCAATTCGAATATTGGTTATTTTCTTTGAACAAAAAATCACTAATTAGACATGGATTCATTTTCTTTTAATTTAAACTGGAAGAAATATCTTATAATCGATATTCAAAGGTTGACTACATCCGAAGTCTGCAAAAATGCGTTAATTATACATTTCCATGGATGGAATTTCAAAGGAGTATTTAAATTAATGCAAATATTGACATCAAATAGATAAATCGAAGTGGTTAGATTATGATATCAGTTAATACTATTTAAGTATTCATAAGTTATTATATTCTTATAAAATTTTGTGTAAATTCCCCAAATAGTAAAATACATTTTATCTGATTTGATGCCAAAATTCATATCACTTTTATTTATCTAATGTTTTCTTATTAATGTGGAAAAATTGCCAAGTACTTTTGGTTGAAAGAGGAATAAAGAACATGATAACAAAAAAAAAGCTGGAGTTGCTTCTAATGTAGATTAGAAAGATGGTGTGACTATATATGAATTTAGTTTCTTTTGCGGCAAAACTAGTTAAAGGTAACATTTACAGCGGACAAAAGGATCTATACTTCGGCACAACTGAGAAAGTGTTTGAAAATTAATTCTTTAATATCAGGAAAATATTATAAATGATTTTTCTAATGTGGAATTACAAACTTTACGAATTCGGTATTATTTGTCAGATGAAGTTTTTCATATCTGCTGAAATCAGGTTAGAAAAACCTTTGTAGAAAATATTAAAATTAATTTTCTAAAGGTTTAAAGAATGCTTTTGTACGCAAGTACATAATTGCGTTTAACGATTGTTTAACCTCCTGATTACGGCAAGACGAAATCTCAAATATCTTTTTTTCAACGGGAATTTTGATGATGGAAAAAAGGAAAGTATTTTCTTAGTGTAATATCACTGTATGTTAAAAGTTCCCATTCTTTGAAATCGCTTGTAAATTTACTTCTCTTCACTTCACTCCTTAGTCTTTAGTTAGCCATCTCACCTTTGGGGATGCAATTGGACAGGGAATAAAACTTCAGAATGATTTCAGAGTCCATATGATAGTTAAGCAAGGGAAAGGTCACTCTAACCTTCATGTGACGCGTTTGTACTAACAGCTAGTATGCGAGGGGAAAATTAGAGGAATTTTCCACTCTCTTCACAAAGCTTAGCACAGCTGGGAAAACATCTGTTTCCTACGTTAAAAAAGGATTCTAATCATAGGTACTTGTACAAAATTATTATGCTCAAGCACTTAAAATTTTCTTTGATTCCTTTGTTCGAGACATATATCAAACTGTTTGTTATTTATTTGAATAAAAACCAAAGCTAAGCAATATGCAAAATCTCGAAATAAGCCGGGTGAAATATCGCCAGGATACATTTCATATGGTGATCGTACAAACAAGAGGATCATTGTCTATATTCTAACATAATACAAATTATCTATGCAGAAGATAAGAATACATCTAGTATGTATATTAGGATTGCTAGGCCTACGAAGAAAAATTTGTTTTCACAAATATGGTAGGCTTTCAAGGAAAATATGCCTTTCAGTATTTCTGCTCTACGTAAATTGTTAAGAGAGTATGTTTACTTTTAAGATTTTCCACTTTTTTTTTATTTCTTTGAGGCGTGTAGTTATTCTATAATAAAATATCAGTTAGTTTGCATATCACAGATTAGCAGCGGGAAACGCTTCTTCATTCTATAAAACGCTCAACTTTTGCTCTTTCTAGAATATTTTAAAGTTTTCGCACATTGCAATCGAAATAAAAAAACTATTTGCTTAAATTTAAGGCATATTAATGAATAAAAACGCTACATTACATATGTTAAGCATTTTAGTATAGACCATACAGACCGCCACTTCTTATTAATTCGGTATCACCAAAAAGAAATTGATTGATTGATTTGATAAAGTAGCGCCGTTCATTTTGATGCTGCAATAATGCTATTGTCCATGATGAAAAAAAAGTTGTTCTTCGTGGTAATTTCTTAAACTTCAAAAAATAAATTTTGGTAACCTTTCTTAATCAGGAACATGCCTTTGTTAGTTATTATTAAATAATTAGACGTTTTCAATCACAATCTGGATTATTTATTGTCAAAAATCCTCCATGTCTTTTTTACCTTTAATAAAGAATATGTATGTTTCAGAAATGACGCTCATAATCGCGAAACAATATTTGGAAAGAATTTCGCATTAAACTTAACAAAACAAGATAATGGAATGTTAACAAATGGAAGAATTTTATCTTTCAGTTAAATAATTCAAATTGTCAAAAACCTTGTATAATTAATTCCTTTGGTAATTTGCATTTCTTTTACATTGTCTAAGAATTCACCGTTGTAATTAAACTTTCCACTGTTATCTTGATTGGATATGTTAGTTTGAAAAAAATATTAAAACATTAAAGCTATGTTGCGTCTAAAGAAAATATCTTTTTCTGAAAAAATGCAAATCATATAGTAAAAGATACTTTAGAATTTTTTCATTAAATCTGTAAATTTTTGCACGTGCAATTTTTAGTATCAGACCATCTATGCTTAAACAAACAAAGAAAATAAATCTTTGAACGTTCCTAAATTTCCTCAAATATAAATATCTTATTTGTATGGACGTTTAAATAAAAAAATATCATTTTTTCTACCGCTCTGTGCACACCCTTTTAGAAGAATACGGTTCCCTGTTTAGAGTAAAAGATACAATCAAACTCTTTTTGAAAACATATAATTTTATTTCGAGGTAACATTCGCTCCACAAATTTAAAGATTTAACAATAAATAAAGAACAACTGAAAGCTATGCAAAAGTACATGGGAATAATTGCATTTATTTTTAATTAAACGAAATTTTGCAGTATGTTTTCACATCCTATGTTAAATAGTGATAGCATTTTGAACAATATTAATTGAAGCCATGAATAACAAATTCATTTGTTTGTTTCAATACAAATCTTGAAAACAATTTTACTCTTTGGAACAAACCCCTTTATTATGCCCGACATCTTCTTTCAAATGGGTGTTGACTTTTAAAAACGCATACGACGTATTATTTGTTCTGAAATTTAAAAACTGCGATAATACATACAGCAAAAAGGGAATAAATATTAAATTTAATCAATAATTATACCACAAAATATCTAGCGCTTCAAAAAAGGAATTTATTTCAAAATGCTCATAAGCTATGCATCACAGTTGGTGCTCTTTCCAGTGGAAGAAAACACATATCTAAGTATCATTTTTACTGTTAAAATTTTTTTTAGATTTATATTTCTATACTGAAAACAGATATTTATACATTTTGTAACAAATTAAATAAATGCATTGAAAAATATAAAAAATGAGAATTTAAAATTATTTGAACCAAAAAAATATTCCATTAAATTTACTTAGACAATTTATGTAAGGGTAAAATCACATCACACGAAAAAAAGGTAAAATAATATACACCTGAAATAATTTCTCTAAACGTAGACTCCTTGCGAATGAGACACCAAAATCAGATTTACCATACAGCCCTTTTCATGTTATCTGCAGTGATCAAGTTTAATATCTTCCATTTTTCATCTAAAATATAATGTTCATTTCGCGTATCATGTAGCATGCCTTCATAGAACCTTTCGCTCATATTGCTTCTATGTATCAGATTAAATTAAATAAGAAATGGTTGCGAAAGTAACAAACTTCGATCGTTATCATGTAGAAAATTTTTGTAATTCATGGACTCTTATATATTTGAGAACTGTTTTATTTCACTTAGAAGGATTTTCAAGATTTAAAATAAAACATATATTTTAGAAATTCTGAATTTCTATTAAGCTTTTTAAAATGAATTATTTATTTAATCAATAAAAATATTAATTCAACTATTACATGAAATCTAATCTGATAAATAGAGTTTTCGGAAAGATGTTTAGATTTCATTTTTCTTTTCCTGGTACTCTGAAATGCAGTATTTCAGAAATTTAACTCCATACCCTGTAGTCTGATTTACTGTCTTGTGTGTCTGATACGCTGCTGGGAAGCAACGATTGGAGCAACGTGATACTGAAAATCCACCATGTATGTATATTAAATTTGACGCAGCACGTCCATTCTCACATTGGTTCAATATGCACGACTGTAATAGAGGCTCAAATAGTATAACTATCATCATCTCAACATGGTTCAGAATTACGACGTCCATCCAAATTCTCTTCGCGTAGCTCCAAAACTTAACCCTGACCTAAAAATTCTTATCAAATCATGAAGATAGTACTCAGAGTTGAATATTTTTTAAATTTTGGATTTAAAGTATATTTCAGAATAACTTTATGTGTAAGATATACAATAAGCTTAATAATTATTTTTTACTTATAATAAACGAAATATAAAACTAGAAGTTATTGTAATCGTGAAAATCGATAACGAGGTTTTGATGCATCTTCACAATTTAGACTTCTTTGAGTCCCCAAGAAATATTTTTAGAATTGTGTCTGTTTGTTGTTGAAAGCGATAAATCAAAAACGGAAAGAAGCCAATGAAATGTGGTGCTTGATTTCAGCATCAAATCTGTACATTCGCATCAAATTTTGGATTAAATACGTCATAGGGAAACTTGTTTATCTCTCCTTCCTTGGACATGAATTAAAAAAATGTAATAAGCTCGATGGATGAAATTTATTTTATGGTTTTATCACTAAGGACCAGCGATACAGTATTTATCATTATTTACATTTAAGCGCAATTAAGCTTTTATATTTATTTTCGTAATAGTAATTCCTCCGTAGAGTTATATATCCGCCATATTTCTTGCAATATTTCTCTAAATTCTCGGTTGTGATAAAGTATAACACAAAAACAATATTTCTATAGTAACATTCCAAATTATAAAATTTATTATCATTCATTCAAATTTGCTGGAAATCCATTAATTTTGTGTCATTTATACACTTATTCTTTAAAAATAAGCCTAATAACTAGCTGTATATCACGTCTCATCTTTGAAGAAAACCGAAGGGTTAAGTTTATTGTTGAAAGATCATCTGCTCTCTTCTCTGCTTTTAGGCCAGCACTTTATCAACTTCCATTACTTGATGCCGAGACATTCCAAAACATTTTGAATACTTTAAAGAACTAATATAAAATAATCTAAAAGCTCGGATTACCTAGTAATTCCATATATGTGCAGAAAACAACATCACCAGCGATAGAATACTACGTTAGATGAAAAAGCAAAATTTTGATGAATGCATTTTAACACAAGAAAAGAACACTCTTAGTTCTTTTTACTCATTTTCATAAATGAACAAATGCATAATCACACTGTCCTATATATAAATTATATACATAGAGATGCAGAAGATATAGAACAAATACCTTTTTTCATAAGAGAACAACAGAAACAGGATAAGATCAACGAAAAAAGTTATTTGATTATCAGTTTTCATTATAGAAAAATCCAAAACTACAATTGGATTTTATTATGCAATAATAGCTATATCCGAGCCGACATTTTGAGATATAGTTTTTCGCAAAATTATAGAGAAAAAGTAATTTCAATCATTGCTTTTTTTCAGAATTAAAATTACATTATAAATAGCCTGTTAAGGAACTGGCTCAGTTATGAATGGTAAGCTACGACAAGCACTTAGGTACAGTTACCAATAGCGAACAGGAAATCTATATCAAAATGTTTATAATTTCCTAAATGCATACAACGTTTGTTTTGATTCATGGTCTTGTAGTTCATTTTGCATAAGTTACGGCATTTTCGAAAAATGTCACTACAACTTTAAATCAAAATTTGTCCATTAAACACATGAATAGGCGGGATTTTACCCTTTTCAACTTAATTTTTAGTATGAAAATCTATTTTTGACAAAACAAAATGTAAAATTACTCTAATTAAGAATCATAAATAATTCTTAGAATTTAAGAAATCAATAAAATTCTATCTTTTTCTTTTATTATTTTAGATCTTTTTTTAAAAAATATTATTTAAATTCTATAAAATGAAAAATAAGTTACTTAGCAAACTAATAATCTTGATCTATTCCTGAACTTAACTAAACTTTTAAACTTAATGTTGAGTTATGAAAAACTTTATTATCGATCATTGGAAATGATATTGCTCTAAATACGAATCAATAATTTGTTGCGATTTAATTTAACACTTTATTTATCGATTTTTATGGCTAATTTTTCTTTGGAAACGAGAAGTAGGGCATGAATCTCACAGAAATTTCAGATCTGCACTAAAACAAGGAAATAAATCTGTTTTATGTGCTTACGAAAAGATCACTTCATTTAATCCGACAGAGTTTATTTATTTATAAAAGAACAAAAGTTCAGTTACACTATTTATAAAAGCATGTATTAAGTTACACGAGACAAAGTGTAAAAGATAGTTTTTTCTGGAAAACCTGAAACCATACAAACGGAAATTACTGCTTTCTTTCCAGTCTTACTAAATTCTACTTACTTTTTGAAGCTCTGACTCTTTATCTTGCAGTCAGAAATGCGATTCCGCCTCATCATTTCCAAAAAGTTCAGAAAAAAAGTTTCACTATGAATTTTTCCCGGTTTTATTTCTTCATTCTCTCTCTCGGCTCGTACAGCTGCTTTGTGTAAGGTAAAACCGATTCTTCTGAGTTTTTTGTTGCAAGGAAAAGTGGCAAATGATAGATACTAATTTAAATAACTTTTGCCTTTTTTTCTTTGGACTAATTTTAACAATTCGCCATTATGTTTATAAAAAAATGGAAAAAGGTGCATTATCTGATGAAGCCTATTTAAGCTATTTAAATAATTGTTTTGTAGCAGTTGAATAATAGTAATATCTCAATGTTGGTACTAATTTAAATTAAGTTTGCTTTTTTTTAACTAATTTTAACAACTCGCTATTATGATTTTGAAAAAATAAGAAAAATGTGTATTTATTGATGAAGACTACTTATGCTATTTAAATAATTGATTTTCAGTATTTTAAGCCCTTAAGGATCGCATTTTGTTGCTATCTAATAAGATGGTCCCGCCTGTTTTGGAAAGGAGCTGTCGTTTTCATTCATTTAAGAAGGCATAGAATACTTGAGATGCTTATGGATTCTACGTAATTTTTGTGTCAAATTATAAAGCTAATTAATGATTAAATTTAAGTTTAAAAGCCTAAAAATGCGATAATTCTTTTCACGTCACTATGAAGGGGGCGAGACTTAAGGGGTTAATAATGGTAATAGTTTTATGTTGGCAAAGAAAACTCCAATCTTCTTTTATTTTAATTAGATTTATGATAATTTTTTTATGTTTTATCTTTAATATATCTTTTTGCATATTCCTATCTATGTGTCCGAATTTATATTATATTCTTTATCGTTCTAATTACAGAAGAAAATCAAAACTAATATATCGCCGTCGTACAGGCAGAAGTAAGAAAGTCCAAAAATTTCGATCTGAGATATATATAATTTGGTCATATCCAATTAATGCTCCATAGCCCGGTAAAACTCTCTTTATTGAGCTTACGTTGCTGAGTTACAAAGGTGCCCAATTTTCATGAAGTCCTATAAACATTTACATTGACAGACAGAATACACTAACTCCACTCAGAATAAAACAAAATGAAGAAAGCAAAATAACACAATGAAGGAATCCCTCTGCTTCTTCAGTCCACTGAGTGATTTTTAGAAGATTTACTATCGGTGCATGTGTCAGTAAAAGGGCTAAATGGTGTTTCGTGATTACCTCCCACTGCTAAATAGTATGATAATTGATTTCCATGTAACAAGGGGGTGATACAACAAGCGTTTCATTCATGATATAAATTCCAGCCAAGTTAAAAAAAATTCTGAATTCGGAAAGTGATTCACAAAATGAAGTTGAGTTTGCCTAGAAATAAAATAATTAAAAAGAGCTTCTCCAATCCTGTCTATGCAAGCTGAATTGTTGAATATCCGGCGTCACGACAGCAGACGGGAAGTAAGGTCGGAGTTCTAATAGCCATCACCAGCCACAGCCCAAATCCTCACAAAGGAGGTAAACCCCGTCATCGAAGTGGAGGTAGTTAAACCCCACACTATTAGTATACCTTCAGGAGAAGCGAGAACCCGCTTACTAATCAGGTGGCTTCTCATTCAGGAACTCGTGGCGCTCCCCGGTGTAGTATAAGGTAAGCATTAGATAAAGTGGTCACTAAAATAAATTCCTGTTATTTCAATAATTATTTGCTGCAATAATGTGGCCTATACATTATGTGGTGAACAGTAAAAGCAACCTTAATGAAAATAGCTAATGCAATATAATTATCTGAAACATTAATATAAATTATAACTAGTAATATATTTTTCTGTGCTAACGTTGTCAATGTATAACTTATGAAAATAAATCAAATGAATTCAAGTAAATAATTATGACTGGTTCAAAAGAAGTTATAAACGCAGTTTACGCTTTGGCAGGTAAAAGTCGCTAAGCCAAAAAATATATATAATTAATAATATATTTTTGCGCTAATAATGTGGATAGCACTTATAAAACGTGTACCTATGAAAATAAATTAAATTCAGGCTTAAAAAAATGAGATAATTCAAATAATTATTACCGTATCAAAAGAAGGCATAGATGGGTTAACATATTGGCATGTAAAAATCACTAAGTCAACAAAAAACCCTTTGCGAGACTTCTGCAGGTGATAAGAACTTCCAATTAATTATTTCATCATTTAAAGCCGTTATCAAATCATCAATAAATCTACTATATGAGGCAAAAATCTATGAAATGATTTTTAGTATTTTTTCATAATGACTCAAAAGTTTAAATTGAGTATATCTGAAAACGGCAGTTTTGGAGTTAATAGTTTCTTCCTGATCGAAGAAGATATCATAAAGCGTAATTTTATAGGGAATTGGCAAGTGACAAATACTAATTTATGTAACGTTTGCCATTTGTTCCTGTGAAGAAGTTGTAGTGAATTATTGCGAATTGTTGAATAACTCGCTATTAACATTTAACAAAAATGAATAAAGTTAATCCAGCAAGCATATTAATATTATTTGAATAATTTCTTTATTACCGATATAATGAAAAATACAGTAGTCTTTATATTTTTTATTATATTTATGGTATTTTATTAATTTTTATTGTAAGATACTGCTTTGCATACCTGTGCTTTTTTATTATATTTATTTGTTTTCTCTTTATTCCTGTCTTTGTATTTTATATTTAACCGTTATTGATACAGAAGGAAATCGAGCATACGTTATTTAACAGATTATTATTTTATTGACGCTGACCTATTGTATTGCCCATTTTTCAGTTCTGAAATTCGAATATGTGTAAGTAATGCAATTTAATCAATACAAACTTCCAGTGGGAAACATTTTAAAAAAATTATGTAATCACTTTTTATTCATTTTTCTTATTTGTAATTTATAAGGTTTATCATAAAATGCCTTGGGAAATAGCAGAAAGAAACCGAAACATGATAGCCTTTAAGTTTTAGATTTTTTCCTTCATTAATATATTATTTTCAAGTTGTAGAAAAATTACCAAATTATTCAGAATATTTATTTCGAAGGTGTACACTTCAAACCTCAAAAGAAGGTCTACCCCGCCCTGCCTGCGGCAATAGCTTCATAGTAGCCAATCACCTGGCCGTAGGAGGTACTTACTATCACTGGTGGAGGGACCTACAGACCCACCGTTACTATACTCCCAGGCTAAGAGAGCCCCTGCTTACTTATCCGGCAACATCTCATCCGTTTACTCGCTGTGGTATAAAAAACCCTCTCAGAGATTTCTTGTACTTACGTAAGGAGAGTCATGATATCAACTGGAAATGATATCGTTAAAAGTAGTTTAAACTTTCAAAATATTAGATAATTTATTCTTATTCTAAAAAACTTTTTATTAATTTTATTTATATATGCCACAAATAATTATTTAGCACGTTTTAATGAGAAAATCACGGATTTGTGATATTTAAATAGTTTTATATGTTATATGTCGTAATTAATTCAATATTTGTTTTAAAACATTAGAAATAGTGATATGCAGTGATCGACGAGTTATTAAAAATAAGAAATATCAACCGAATATAATTTTAAACGCATCCTTGAATAATAATGCTTCACCTATATTATTTTGTCCTAACATTTACTGACATTATTCTTGTTTTCATTGTAAATAAAAATGTACAGTGATAGAAAAATATTTTATTTTTCAAGAAAAGATTTGTAAATAGATAATAACGCAGGAAAAAGAATTGAATTTAATTTTAAAAGAAAAATTTTAGTAAAGTAATTATTTAGTTAACACCAATATTTTAACTAAATGTTTTAATAAAGTGTAACGTTTTTAAAGTCGAAAAGTAATGATAAAAAATTTGAATATTTAATTACAAAATATTCAAGATTAACTGGAAAATGAAAAAAGAATAACAAAAATATTTCATCAAAATGTAAATAAATAAAATTTTGAAGTGCATAAAGGAAAAAGAGATAATATTTTAATACTTATAAAAATACAAAGAATATAGTTATCCAATACCAATAAACCTGACATATTTTACAAGAAATGTATATTTTAAGTGTCACAATTTAATAAATTAAATTCTATTTCATATAAAATAGCTAGTTAATTAGTTAAATTCAGCTTCTATTGTTTACTGGAAACATTTGCTAGATGCAAACATTTCTACTGTATTTAAATTCAAAATGTGGCACGGTATCTAACAAATACATCTTCATTTTGTTGCCACCGGTGTTTCATCTGATAAATCTTATGTGACACTATATCTACTACCCCAAGGGTGCAATTTGTGATCTCATCTAACAGCACGAATAAATAGACAATCCACTGGGAAAAATGAAAACGATATTTTACCTACGTTTATTTCGAATTTCACTTCTCAATAACATTATATTAAGAAATCGTTCGTCTTTTTCTTATAAAATGCCTTTTTGAGATTTTATTTGGTAAATATTGAGATATGTGTAGCTTTTAAAAAAGTATAAATTGCATCTCATAATAAGACTGCAGGGTATTAAATTATAGGTTTGCGTTGTTCCTTTTTGTTTTCTGCAAAAAAACAGTAATTTGCATATAAGATAAGAATTATAATAAAAGAATTCCTCTTTCACAGAGATTTTCTAAATTGAAGTAAATCATTTAACATGACGATAGTTTGGAAAATTAAAATCGTTTTATTTTTTCAAAACTGAAATTATAGTTCAGAAAAATATCTTAAAATTTATTTTATGAATGCTTTAGAAATAAGCTCACATAAATGGTTTGATTAAAATACGAATTTGTCCAGGTTAATTATTGAATATTTTTCTAAGAGCAGAGGGCTATCCTAATTCTGCTTAAAATGTTGATACGCAGAGTCAAAATAAGGTCCAGATATTGTTTTACCAAAGGCTACAATTAAATAGATAAATTTGTAATAACAAGGAAATATATTTTGGCTGATAAGCTAGAAAACTAAATGAATAAAGTATTTATATTCTGAAAATATAGTATATATTGTTTTGTATAGAACCATTGCTATGACTCAAAGTAATTATACACATTAAAGAGACTAATTAATTTATTAACTTGATTAAAATTGAATTCCATTGAACAATTTGTAAGTTACTATGATAAAATTGCTTAATGCTTATTTTCTTTTTAAAAATGAAAATGTCCTTCACTTTTCCGTTCCGGAAAGATTATTTTAAATGCATTAATTCTAGTCTTTCTAAATATACGATTTCATGATTTAAAATTTCGTTAAAAGACCTTTAAATGTTAGTCTTTGTTATTCATAATAGCGATTTTTAAATAACAAAAATGCAACCTTATATTCAAAATCATCTTTTAAAATCTTGACATGACAAAATTCAAAAAATCGAAGATGAGCCATGGTGACCTAGTGATAACGTCTTGGCATCGGGCGTAGGGTTCCAAGCTCGAACCCGATTCATCTGAAGATCTGGCGTGTATCCTGGCGTGATGAGGAATTTCGGAGAAGGAGTGCCAGCTCAGATATAGTTCTCGTCATCTGATCTGAACTCAAAATCCGATTTAAATGTGAAACGAACCATTTACGAGAATAATAGATAGTCAAAAATAGATCTTTAATTTCAATCCATCTCTTGTCATCTCAGCATGAACAACCCATCAGTCTTATGATCACAGTAAGGGCTTTAGATAGACCACAGCGGGACTAATATAGAACATAGAAGAATTGCCTTGCGTATGAAGCGTATGAATCGTGTTATATATATATATATATATATATAAAAAGATATATATATATATATATATATCTTTTTATGATTTATTTCATGAAAATTGAACTCATTTTCTAAAAGATATTTTTTAAAAATTTGGAAACTAATATATATAATGTATATTAGCCGTGAGGAGTCCAGGGCGCCCCCTGTCGCACCCCCTCCCCATCGGGGAAAATTTTTGTACCCTGTTCCGGCAACGGGCTATTCAACTCGGAGATAAATAAGGATCTGGCGAAAATTCCAGAGGGTCATCACCATGCCCCTACTCTTGTACAACAGGTCGTGCCCCACTTCTCGGATAGACCCCGCCACTCCGTCGAGCAGACCGTTCCCCAGTCGGGCGACTCTAATCCCACTCCTGTATACTAGACTTATGCTACTCATTTTATATTTTTTTTCTTTCGTTTGGGACAGTTTATATAGCAACATTTCTGATGAAGAGAAGATGATCTATATTATATCTTATATAAATATAATGAAAATTGTTTATAAACTTAAATATTGTTTGCATGACCGTTTATAAAGCACTTCATACTTGCGAAACGCATAAACTCTAATAAATGATTACTGTAAAAGAATCTAATGGGATAAATATAAAATAAAAATAATTGATTGATTGCTTATCATATGTAGCAAATTATCTGAAATCAAAAATACTTGGTTGACAATGACCCACATCTGGTGTTAATGTCTCACACAAAGTACATATCTGTTATTTTGTGAATTAAGCTGCTTTAAAACATCCAAAATGAAATTAGGGAAATTTCACGAGAAAAGGTGAAAAAAATATAGTAAATTAATTACGAGGTTTATGCCAGAAATGTATATAAAAGGCTTAAAGATATTTTGAAAGTTTATTCTCAACTTGAAAGTTCCACTTTCACTTCTTTCTGTAAGTAAATATAAACTATAATGTTTTCTTGGTTATTCTAAAAAGTAAGATTTTCACATATCTTTATCTGTAAACAAGCGAAGATTTTTGAAGTACTTACTCAACAAAATGACCTACCTCTATATACCAGAGCCTTATTTGCAATCTAACACATAATTTTTCATACCAGCGTTATTTTAGAAAATGTTGCATTCCTAATGGTTTCTCGTGGGCGTTTTTAATGATGATTCCTAATGGTTTCTCGTTTTATTTCTAAGAATAAGTCGTTTGTGAGAAATAGAGTAAATAAATCCCCAAGACCATTATTTCAACATTGTGACACAGTCCTGTTCATAGACATATTTATACAAAGGGAACAAATTAAAACAATCTTTACAGATATAGATCTCAAACAATGCAGAAATAATTCTAACTTTACCTTTTCTCAAATTTTTGATTGCATTTTACTACATACTACTTCAATTAAGAGTGATACTAAAAGACATAAAACTTTAATTGATTTCAAATTGCATAACTACTTTCAATTTGCGAGCGTTTCAATGAATTTAAAGATTTATCTTTAATTGCTAAAATCGTTTTCTAAACTTCCTTCAAGAATTTTGTACAATCATTTGACATAACACATAACTATTTGCGTAACAAGAATCCTCACTTAATGCCTGAGCACACGATTCCATACTTGCACCCTTTACTCTCAAGAAATAGTCGATGATTCAAGGAATGCATGGTTTCTTTATCACGAATTCAACAGGCAAATTTTCAACTTTAGTTACCGATTACACGTAGAGGAAAGTCGGGTAAGATGGCGACCTTAAGGTTTCGGGATTTTTCCTGTCCTCAACATTCGTTGCAGGAGGATTATTGTGTCGGCAAAATCTTCTTCAACTCTTTATTTTAAAGCTATGTTTTTAAAAATTTTTATTCTCAAATTTGAGATTCCAAAATTACATTTTAGAAAAACGTCATTTTCGTCATGTTACCAGCACAATCTGGTAAGAGGACAAACGGAGTTGGGCAAGATGACGACCTTAGATAACAATTTAATTTAGCATCCATATGCTATGAAAAAACTATTTAAAACTGTTGAGAAAAATCTTGATTATAACAAATTGAACATACCAGAAAACAAACATAATCGTAATAAAATAACAGCCCTGAACAAATGAAATATTATTAATCGAAATTCTAGGTTCAAACCTTAAGAAATGAAATCAATTACAAAAATCGCATCGCCATGGGCTTGGATTTTGTCGCTGCTAGTACAGGTAAAATGGGGCCAGAGCTTGCACATAAAACATTGGTATCCCAATTCCGTTCCTCCTTGTTCACTGCAAATGATGCATTCTTCATTATCAAGGTCCTCAGAGTCCAGATTGTCATCAGAGTCAACGTAAGGAAATGCAAATGAATGAATTGAAATTCAGACTCAGAACACCGAAGTCGAGGTGTCGCTTAGATACTTTCTTCTTTTTTGTAGAATTTTTAGCAGGTTTGTTGCTTTTAGTCTCATTAACTTCAACCATCTTTAACTGTCACAATTTTAGTTTATATTTTGTCCTCTATCTCCTTTTTTTATTGAGATGACCATTTTTACTAGTGTGCCAGTAGGTTGCAGGAAGGGCAAGCGGCAATCAGGTAGCACGACGAGCTCATTAATAAACGCGGAGAGGTTCGTCATCTTACCCTCCACCTAATTCGTCATCTTATTCGAATTCGCAAATTTTGTTTCAAGAAACATTGTATGATATCAGCTCATCAGAAAAATTAAAATAATACTTCACTGAAAACGTTTTGATTGGCTCTTTAAGATTATCGCATGTGTAAAGCAAAAATATTTACTCCGTGAACGTTATTCCTTACCAAGCAATAACCAAAAAGTTGCGTAGGAACAACTCAAAAACACATTATAGAGTACTGTAAATCACACTAATAACGGGGGAGGGGATCTTTTGGTGTGACACGGGTAGCTGGTCGCAATAGGTCTTTGATGATGCATAATCGGGACATTCATATAGGGATATTTTCGAGAAAAATCTAATTCGTCATCTTACACTCCTCGTCGTCTTAACCGACTTTCCCCTATTAGTCTGAACAAAAATATTGCTTCAACTCTTCATGGTGGTGTTAAGATCACTTTTGAGTGCTATATACTGCGAAATATTTATTACAAAATATGCTTTATTGATAAATTATCTGCTTGAAAATGTTACACAATATTGTGACATAATCTCTTTGTTTCAAAGTATTGCATTTAAAATGTTAAAATCAATTATCGTTTTAAAAATTGTATTCCAGCTGTAAATTACTTAAAAATACATGTGTCTGAAGCAAAATTAGCGTAAATAAGTTTTAAATCAATAAATTTATATAGCAATTAAATTCATTAATGAAAGCTGCGTACCTAAAGTAAAATAATTTACTTTATGTTAACGCATTGTGTGCAGCTTTTGAAATGTTATTTGTAAAGCAGAGTAAAAGATGACTCTGAAATAAATTATCAAGACACATAAAACATTAATTACTACCAATTTATAAAGGCACCTCAAAGTCGTTCATACTTACACCGAGGTACATATTTTACAGCTTTTAAATGATTTGTTTCCGAGAATAGAGAGCTTTTTCTCAGTTGTATTTGCCCTCAAACCACACATGAATTTTATATCTTTGTTTCCTATGAATGATGAAACAGAATTTGTTTACATAAAATGAATGATAACTGCGACGATAAATAAATTCCCTTTGTCATGATTAATACATTCTTCATAATTGTAAACAAACCTTATGCTAAAATTCCGGTTTATTACATTCAAAGATATATATTGCACAACTGAGGAAATGTTTAGGAATTACAAATTTCTAACCTATTGCTAAGGAATTATAAATTTCTTCTCCGAAACTAACAACATGAATATCAAATAATAAATATATAGCAAATACCTATGGCATAAATAGAGGAAAAATTGAATTATTTATCAATAAAAATAAGAAGAAATGCATAGACATCCTAAGTCATTATCTGAATGGATGATTTATTACCATTCCGGGGATGCATATAGACTTCGGATAAGATGATTAAATTTATTATTTATCGCTACTTCAAATATTTATAAAGATCGAAACGTCTATTTACATAATGCCTTATATACTATAAAAACCTAAACTTAAGAAGTCTGAATTACTTAATTAGAAAGATTGTATTCATAATCAGAAAGATTATATCTTTGTACAAGTGGAAGGCTTTAATCCTTCTTGTTAGGTTTAAAATGGCTCTTACTTTAAACTAAATGAATGTTTTCTTTGTTGAATTAAGTTGATGCCAAACTAAGATCAGTTTGAGGTTTCCATTTGCAACATTATATTTCCATTATTACTGAAAGTTATTTTGCATTTATTGATTTCCCTTAAATAATGTAAACTCTGTTATTTTCATTTCAGAAATTTCAAAATAGATTAGTGCATTGAGAATGATTTTTTAAAATTAAGGTAGAGTAAAAACGAGTGAGAAAGTTTCAGTATTTTATAGCAAAAACATTTTAATTTGTGACTTTACATTATTAAACCAGTTCAGCTTGTTTCTTCCAAACATCTGCTTCTAATGTAGATCGTTTGCAGCCTTTCTAAATGAATGGGATTGGAACCTTTCAAACCTAAATATTCATTTTACTTGAAAATAATACATATCGCAAAAGCGTGGGCAATATTCCACTATGTATTTCCTCCTCCTTATAGGCGGAACACGTACTGGATATGTAGAATACCTTTTTTCCAGTATACAATTTAGTACTGCATGTGGCACGATCTTCGTAGATGTTAGTATTGATGCTTTGCTACTAAGCTATTCGGATTTCACTTAGCTGCGTGGATGTAATTTGCCTTCTAATTATCTTAAAATTTTATTTCGCTACCCTAAAGTTTTAGAGAAGAAAAAAGAATAGAATTTCACAGAAAGAACGAAAGGCCACACATCTTATATTACTATATGACGGAAATGGTGTAAAGCGTTTCTTCTTCTTGGAAAAAATCCACATTTTTACATCATAATTTCCACCCGGAAGGTTTAGAACCATGTAAGTCTACGTACTCCGTTAAACCGTAGAAGTACAGCGATTTTTATACGTTGGACTGAACGTATCGCAGAACATTTTTGCTTTGAAAGCTCGGGCTCTATAGAGTTTAAGACTTTATTCACTCATCATAAGGCTGAGGTTCTGCACTCAGGTACTTGTGGCTTTGTAAATTGTTCAGAAATAGGTGAATGAATAGTCCTGATCTTTAATATGCTCATATACATGTACATACTCGTATAAAGATAAGGCATGAGGTGATTATGAGGGCATTTATAACAAATTACATCATTTCTAACAAATAAATTTGAAACCTTTGAAATTCAGCGCTTTTGAAGATCTCATTTCAATAATTCTGAGGACCCCCCTCAGACTGGGCAAATTGTCAAGAATAAAGGGAAATATTTTACAAAGAAATTATTTTTGTAACCGTAACAAGAAGAGATATATTATTTAAATATAAACACAAAATGTCATTTAAAACGTTTAGATTAGAGATAAATGTTATCTTAAATATCTCTTAAGGACGAAGATATTCAAAATAAAACAGGAAATTGGTCCTTTAAAGTGCTTACCCATTCGGAGATAAGTTCTATACTCCCTTCTACAGTGTTTGGCTTTCCTTGTTTTTATATCAACTTATT
Organism: Araneus ventricosus; assembly: GCA_013235015.1. Lineage (NCBI taxonomy): Eukaryota > Metazoa > Arthropoda > Arachnida > Araneae > Araneidae > Araneus > Araneus ventricosus. Next base: position 87,417 of record BGPR01000277.1, read on the forward strand.
AAAAATACGAAATTCCAACACATATGAAGTAATATAATTGGGAAAGGGAATGAAGCCATTCACAATTCAAATCAAAGTCACAAAGGATACCTATGCCACCGAAATGAAATTTAAACGATTCATAGTAAATATACTGCTAATAAATAATTTATTTTTTATTTATTAAATTTAGTAGAAATATTAGTAACGAGAAAATATTTGGACATTAACTAATATCACAGATAATTAAATATGGGGCGTAAAAAATTAATAAAAAATTGGTTCTGAATAGAAATGTGTTGAGAAAAGTTGTTTCATTCTCTCTTTTTTGCTTTGTACTCTGTTGAAACTGCACAATTATCTACCTCGCACGTAATAATCGTTTGGATAAAGAGAACGTCCCCAAAACAATATTAAATCAGATGCCTTTTGTTCGCAGGTTACATAGACGTAAAAGTTTAGGAATCAACAAGTTTAATAATTTTAGTTCCTTGAAACCATCTTACTCAAACTAACTTGGCATTTTTATGTGAAGTTTTAATTACTTCAGCTTAGACAAAAAACGATGCTTCTAATTAAGTGTTTAAAGATGTACATGAATAAAAATCGATGAATGGAGAATGTTTATTTCCTATCCATAATGGTCCACAGTCTTTTTCGGAATTTTTAAAGGGAGTCTTTTTCTAAAACTATCGGAAAATAATTTGAAAAGGGCTTCAGAAATAAAGTTTTTTCTTCTATTTTTCTTCATTTCTACTCTTTAAAAATTCGATACTTCTTACAAGATCGGAGCTTTTCCACGTAGAAAATATATACTTCAGTAACTTAATGAGCATTTAATGGTAGAACAATGAAACTGTTAAAAATAATCCATAATATTGAGTTTTAAATGTTTGATTTTTCGTGAATTTATAATTTCATAAATGTCATTAACAAGGTAAAATCTTCGGTGTTTTAAAACTATGCAAGACTATTTTTGATATCATTAAAAGCAGAAATTTAAAAGGCCTATTTCGATGTATTATTTATAAAACTTTTTCTCTGTAAAATTATATGAAATCTGATACTTGAAGTTCAATATGCGCATTGAGATGAAAATAAGCTTGCTTTTTAGCGAAAATATCGGATTCACAGTCCGTGATCTGCGTTACGACTTGATAAAATTATGCATGATGTCTACTGAAGTCCATGTCATCTTTGAATGATCCCACCAGGTAACTCTTTTAATGGTCTGAGACTTTATGGCATATAATCTTTCCTATATCTAGACACAACTTTTATGACTGTAGCTTTAATCTTTTTGATGTTAAAGATTGAGGGGATATCTGGACTTTATTGGACATCATGTGTATTCAACACACAGAAAGCGAAGTGCAAGAGTCGTCTTACTGTACAATCAATACAAAAGCATATTAAAATACACTTTTGAATACGCATTAGCGTCCAAATAATCAAAATAAGTACCGATTGCGTCCCTTATCATTTTTCATTCTTTTTCATTTTGAAGCACTTTACTTTTCAGGATTTTTTAAATAAAATTCGATTTTGCCTAAGATGTATTTATTACATGTGCAGAGCATTTTAATTCTCATAAAGAAGTTCCATTAATAAAAACACAACAATTGTTTTTAAAATACAATTTTATTCGAGTAGTAATAAAACGTTTAATTATTATCAATATTTTAGTTTTAATTGATAATTTATTATTACAAATACTAAGGAATGTTCAAATAAATTCTCACTACCATGTAGCACCACTCGTATGGTATTCGCATTTAATAAAATAAATCGTTGAATTAAAAGTTTAGTTCTGAAAATATCAAAATTGTGCACTGCCACACAGAAAACAGAAGTGTACAAAATTTTAAATCTCTAGTACATTAGGAAGTGACGGAAAAATCAGTTATAATATCCCATCTTTACAAATATGAAGGAAGTCAAGATAAATAAAAGTGTATAAAAACATGCAGCCAAACTTAATAGCAGATACACTATTCTTATGAATTAAAAGAGAACTAACATAAATATATTATACATAACTATATCAAGATAATGAAGTTACTTCGCCATGTATTTATGTTTTTTCTATTTACTACTTTATATAATTTTAATATTAATCAATAAACTCGTCTGCGGAGGGTACTTTTTTTAATTTCACAACCAAATTACGACATTTATCAAATAAAACAAATCTTTGCCTGAAGCAACTTGTCTGGTTTTGCTTCAATCAAACTTCATTTCATTTCGTTAACAAAAACATTCTTAACCGAAAAAGCGAAGAAAAATTAGATTCATTTTTTTCATATCAAACGAACGATCTGTTTTTCAGTCTATGGTGGATGAAGAAGTGAACAGAATTTTGACAAAATAAAATCAAATTTACCAGAAAAATAAATGAAAAGCTTGTTTTTGCAATAATAATCGTAAAAAAGTGCGAAAAGATTTATTTTTTCTTAAACACAGTCTAGAATAAAAAAAAATATTGCATTACAAAAATAAATATTTGCTATCGAAAGAATACGTGAAAATAAGAAAGAAATAGTTACGCATTTGAAAAGAAATTTAAAAAAAATCTAAATCAAACATTCAATCTTATACTTGGTATAAAGGATATATGTAAGACATGTTTATGTTTTAAAAAACTTATTTACTTAGTTTCTGAAAGCTATACACAACCATCTATGAAATGAGACTGATTTTAACAGTCTTAATTCTTAAACTTAAAATAATATTTACTTTTTTTTAGTTTTTAGATGATTTAAATATAGATTCATAGTTCTAAAGAAATAACTGATGAGGAAAATATGAATAAGATAAAACGCTGAAAAATAAATACTTAAACAAAAAAAATTATAAAAACTTAACTGAAATTTTTGTCTTTAGTTTTGAATTCTCTTTGCTTTCATATAACTTTTGTGTTAAATTAAATTATTATACTTATGTAGCTTTTTTATGCAAATGCAGTAATTTACGAACAGATGCATTTTCATGATTCATACGAACTTTCCTTTATTATTGCAGAGTATTTAAGAATATTTTTTTGCATTTTTGAAATAAAGAAATAAAAATTACGCAGTTGAATTGTAGTATCAAACTAATATTTTTAATAATCCAACAAAATACGATTCTATTTTTCATAAATGAAATCATCGAAATTTTTTTCCAATTAGATAAACATTTGTATAGATTTACCACCCAATGAAAAAATCATGTGCCATTCTCTTTATTCATTATTGTATGGTAATTCTTTATTTAAGGATACACTTTCTTTTAACATTGCAAAGTATATGAAAATATTTAGTACATACATAAAATTTTAAAAAATTACAATAGCATATTATAGTGTCAATTGTCTAACATCCTTAATAATCCAGCAAATTAGAATTTTACTTTTCATAACTAATTGTTCCAATATTTAATAAACATACTTTCCGGCATCCAGAAATCATGTACCATTCTTTAATACGCAACCCATTTTGGCAGTCTAAATATTATCGATTGTCTCTCTCTTTCCCTAGATCTAAAATCATCAGTCTACATCCAGTTAATTTGTCCATCTTTTTCATTTTCTTGTACCGCCATTTATCTTCCAAAACGGATATTAATGGCCTATTACCAAACAGAGGAAGGCAATCTCCTCTCGGCTTGGAACACGGCAGCCACTTACACCCTTTCCTTCCAAAACACCCCCTTCCCTTCCCGGCATGCCATTCGCATTCATCCCTCGGCACGCAAATTGCATAAACTTAAATTCGTATTCAAATTCCTGGGACCGGCCATTCGTTTCAAATGCTCTTGCGATTAACGGAGCGTTTAATTAATAGCACCCTGGTTTGATTCTACTCTTCCACAAAAGGCATTAAGCGCAGGAATTTATAGTAATTCTTGGGCGATTATTGCGATTGCTCGGGAGATAGCGAGAGTGAGACTCTATGGGGTCAGCCAGTAAGTCCAACGAAATGAATGGCCGCGGCGATAAAAGAGCCCAGAGGTTGAAGTTAATCCCGCTCTATGAATGTCAACCGAATCCATACACGCACTTTGTTACGATTGGGCCCGGATTGTACCGGTTGGCCATTTAAGGGAATTCGGTGGAATGGATAAACAGAATTATTTATTGACATCTTTGATAGTATAAATGTTGCAATTACAGGAATCTTACCGAATCGTTGAAGTTGCACGCAATGGAGAATAATGTTTGATTTATTCGATAAAGAGGTATTATTGCCCATATAATGTATCAATATCAGTAAAAATAATTTAATCTATCTATAGAACAGAAGGCTTAAAGTTGTTAGACAAAACAAGCGAAAATATCGTTTACTTCGGTGAGCATATCTTATTGTAATGAACAGTGTTATTTGCTATCATGTCATTTGTTGAAAATCAAATTAAATTATTTACTGTGCAACAGTTAAGAACTAAAATTAGAAAGAATGTTAACAAACCAATTCCGTGTGATGGAAAATAAGGTTTGACTTATTCATTTGTAGAATACATTTCTTTAAAGTTGAAATTAAAGAACGTTTAGAATCCTTTACTCTTGTGACAATATTCTGAAGCAGACGTTTGCACTTCAGTGGTAAACTTTCAAGAATTCTATGAATTTTCTGGCTAGACATGTGATAAATTACTTCTGAAGCTAATGCAATGGTGGAGTTTTCATTCCTGATTCAGTGATAATTTCGTGTTTTCATTCCTGATTCAATGACAATTTGGTGTTTTAATTCTTTCTGTCAACATTGATTGACATAGCTCATCAAATCACAATTGTCTCAAGTATAAATCATCAAATCGTAATACCATTCTTGAATAATTTTTAAAAGACAGTTGTCTATGTAGTGTTGGCTTCTCGATTGACATTCATAAGACTTCTTTTAAAACAAAACAACATTTATTAAGCACAACCATTACACTTCGTAACTGCATACAACGTAAATTCGTTCAATCGTACCGTACTCGTAATCGTCTCTCTCTCTACTATTTCTAAAAATCAAATTCGAATTAGCACACATCTTACTGTTGCCTCTTACCTGCTATCATACACTGATATACAATAATTATGTTGCAGTCATGCTTTTGTCAGGCATAAATATTAAACATGCTTACATTCGGCCATCCTGACTTTTCAATTGACCTCAATTGAACCAAATTTTGTTTACATTCAATTGTTAAGATGTTAATTGTTAATGATTGTTGTCAACACAATCATTACAAAAACAAATATACATTCATAAAAGATAAAATACAGTGAAATAAAAAAATTACAAAAGTTCTATCTGTCCGGCATATAAACTCCATAACGCTCCGGTATGCGTACAGTTGGTTTGGGTCTTTGCACATCAGGTTCATCATCGGAGTCTTCACTAGAGTCATCATCGTCTTCATTCCAGCTCCTCCAGGCTTTTAACTGACTGACGTTAGCCGTTGTAGCATAGAGACGGCCATTACTAGGTTCTAGTTGTGAGATTCTATACGTATCACTAGGGAGTATTTCTGTAACAACCATGGGACTTCGGTATCGTGGTTGAGTTTTTGTTGGCTCACCTGTCGCCTTAGGATTCCTTCTAACTACCACGGTTTCTCCCTTATCAAATAATAATGTTCCAGACTTCTTTTTATCGTAATATGCTTTCCTTTTCTCTTGTCCCTTAGAAAATTTTTCTCTTGCTACGAGTTGTAATTTTTCTGGGTCATTCCAAACTTCATGCTCTTCATCAGCGAGTAGTCTCAGAATGCCATCTTTAAATCTAGGTACGTATCCATGTAGAACTTCAAAAGGTGTTTTCCCAAGAGTTTTATTCACAGTATTATTCAAGTTCCTTTCCGTTTCCTTAATTTTACTGTCCCAATCTCTTTGATCATCTTTCTCCATTGAAGTTAACAATGGTGGAAAATATTGTTCGATGTACTCTCTCCATCATTCCATTTCCTTGTGGGTGAGACGTAGAGTTCAAATTGTGTAAGATTCCATTCTCACCGCAGAACCTTTGAAACTCGGGTGAAGTGAAACAGGAACCTCGATCTGATATGCGATTTGGTAATCCAAAATCTTCAACGAAACTTTTCACTGATTTAAGAACATTCTTAGATGATGTATCTCTCACAGGATAGAGACGCACAAATCTGGTCATATTATCAATCATGACAAGTAATTCGTTGTTTGTTTTTGAACTCGTTACAAAGGGACCTAAGTGATCAAGATGTACAATAGCGAATGGTCTCCGACCTGTTGGTATAGGATGGAGGAAACCTTGCCTCTTTACACTTGGAACTTTATTTACCAAACATTCGAAGCACATTGATGTATGATGACGAACATATCTTTTCATATATGGAAACCAATACAATTCCTTGATTTTGGACACAGTTTTGTCTACAGCAAAATGTCCCATAAGGTCATGAAACTTCACAACTATATTTTTCCTCATACTTTTTGGTATGACGAATAAAAGCCTTTCCCTCGCACCATCATTAATGGCACGAAACAGTCTGTTTCCTTTCAAAACATAATTCCTTACCTTTTGCTTCTCCTCTTTGGTTCTGTCTTCATTATCCTTTTCGAGGATTAATATTAACTCCTTCAAAGTGTCATCCGCATGCTGCATCATTAGAACTTGATCTTCGACACTCAATGTAAGACAAACCTCTAACTTATTTTCTATCAAGGAATCCAGTGTATCTGAAGAATTCAGAACTGGAGCTCTACTAATTGCATCGATATGAGACATTCTAACGCCAGGTCTATGACGAATTTCAAAATCGAACTCTTGAATGAGGAGACTCCAACGGGCAATTTGAGGGTTGCTTGATTTCTTGACATTCATATAAATTAAAGCTTGACAGTCAGTCACTACTGTGAAACTAATGCCCAGCAAAAATTGCCTAAGTCGTTCAAGTGTCCACACAATTGCCATTAATTCTAGTTTACTTGAATGGTATTTATTTTCTGTTTCTGTAGTCTTTTTACTCGCGCAATAAACCAAATGCCATTTCTCATCACTTCCTAGTTGAAGCAACATGCCAGCTATGCCATCCGCACATGCATCGGTGTGCACTTCAGTTTTTGCCACAGGACTGTAGAGAGCCAAAATCGGTTGGATCGTTAGTGCACATTTTAATGTTTCGAACGACTCTTCTTGAACTTTTTCCCATTTGAAAATTTCATTCTTTTTCGTAAGTTGAGTAAATTATCTTGCTTTAATGGCATAATTTGGAATAAATCTTCTAAAGAAACTTGTCAAATCCAGAAATCTTCTAACGTCATGTATACTTTTAGGTTGGGGAAACTTGGATATCGCTTCTACTTTTCTGGATCCCGGTTTGATCCCATTTTTGTTAATGATAAATCCTAAATACTCTACTTCTTGTTTTCCAAATTTGCATTTAGGTAATTTCAGAGTTAAGTTTGCGGGTCTTAATCTTTCGAATACTTCAATTAATTTTTCAATCATTTCTTCCCAAGTTTTTGCTGGAATAAATATGTCGTCCAGGTAACATAATACACCCAGGTTACATAAAGGACCCAATGCGAGGTACATCAAACGTTGAAACTCTGCTGGAGCATTTGTTAAGCCAAAAATCATCCTCTCGAACTGTCCTGTTTCATCTGGTGTTATGAAAGCTGTTTTTTACTTTGCATTTTCGGTTAAGGGTATTTGTAGGTATCCATGCGCTAAATCCAGAGTTGTAAAAAAGCTGCAATCATGTAATTGCTCTAATAAATCATCTGTTTTAGGTAATGGAAATTTATCTTTAATAGTCTGGCTATTAAGACGTCTGTAATCAATAACCAGCCTATTCTCGCCAGTTTTTTTTTAACCAATAAGACAGGACTTGCATATGGCGATCGTGTGCCTGACACAATTCCATTTTCTCTCCACTCTCTCACAATTTCCTTAATAGCAGCTCTTTCTGGAGCATTCGTTTTATATGGTTTCATAGATACGGGTTTTGATCTTTCAACTTCCTTAATATCCATTTTTGTTAAGTTGGTGCTTCCTAACTCTGAAATATTTAGTGCGAAGCAAACTCTATATTCATTCAATAGTTGGACCAGTTCTTGCTTGCGTTCATTTTCAATATTGGAATCAATATTAATTTCACTCAAGACTATGGGAACTTTTTCTCTAAAGTTATCTAAATTGTTAGAACTTTGCATTCTTTCCTTTACTCTAACATTTGAACACAACTCAATAACTTCAGCTCTGCCTAAACATTGATCCTTCAAAAATTCAATATTTTTGTCGCCAATATTCGCCAAAGGAACACACGACTTTCCATCTTTAACTTCCAATAAGCATCCAATGTCTTCGGAAGGATTTTCTATCATAATTAATCCGTTTTCGATAGATTCTGCTCGAGAAATGACTAGATCGACTGTATTTTTCTCTAATTTAGTAGCTTCAAGAGCTTTAAGGCAGGTTCGACTTATGTTTTCATCAATTGGAAAGTTTCTGAACGGTTCATCTTCACGGTATCCAATATGAACTCTGTCTCCTATTCTCGTATAAGCGATATGAGGGAGGTCAAGCCATGTCCGTCCAATAATAATAGATCAACTGGCTGAGCCTCGTCAGGAACAACGTATACGCTTATTCCTTCACCCTTTACATCATCAACTTCAATATCAGCTGTAATCCTTCCCATAGAAGTCAATGCAGGCATCTTTTGACTAAAAATTTCATTGACAAATTTTTCATTGACAGTAGGTTCGGGTTTTAATTTAAGTTTCTGAGCAACCGAAGTTTTTAAGAGGCAACATGAACTCCCTGTGTCAATTAAAGCTTGCACTGGATCAAAATCATTAAGTTTTGCTTTCTTCAAATAGGAATTACCCTCTTCTGAATTCTCGCCAACTTGTCTAACAGATAATGAATGGTTAATCGTCTTAACAACACAATTTTTAGCTATATGTCCGGTCTTATTACACATCCGGCATGCTATAAGTGGTTTTGGTACCGGGCAGTCCTTCGAAATGTTCCCGAATTTAGAACAGTTGAAGCATTTTGGTTGACTCCTCTCCTTATGTGTAATACCGTACAGTTTTTTATTTCCGTTGGTTGTAAAAGCTGAATCATCTTTTAAGAAGTCCTGCTTGTCGTAATGCCATTCTTTACGTGGTCGTTTACTCCTCAAAGATGACCTCAAAGTATCATAGTCGTCCAGTTTTTCAACTAAATCATCTGGCGAATTCAGCTTAGACCATTCATCTATAAAATGATATTTTATTTCTTGAGATACTTTACGTTTAATTTGATCCGTTATGATAAGATCGCTCAACTTTTCAAAACTATCTGCTTTAACTCCATTGACCCATTCATTAAAAAACTTCTTGATTCATAGGCAAAGTTTTTCCAGGTACTTCCTAAATTCTTATTATGCATAAAAAACTTTTGGCGAAATTTTTCCGGCCTTAACTTATACCGCTTCAACAATATTTTTTTAACTTCGCTATAATCGTTTGCAATCTCATCTGTTCTCTGGCGATTAATTGCGCAAGGTCATATGGCAATAAGCCAAGCAAATGAGTTACCCAAGTGTTTTCTAATATTTCAGCTTGTTTGGCCAGACGTTCAAACATAATTAAATATAAACTTATATCGTTTTCATCGGAATTAAATTTTGAAATGAAATGATGAATTTCTAACTTTGGCTTAGTTTGCGTACTGTTTACATTTTGATTGGCGATGGAATTTGAATTTAAAGACCTACCTTCTGATTCAAGGCGTATTTTTTGCAGCTCAAATTCCATTTCATCCTTCCGCTTCCGTTCCTCGTATTCTAGTTTTCGTAGTTCAATTTCTTCTTGCCTTTCCTGTTCAGCAATTTGGATTTCGTCTTGGCGTCTTTGTTCAGCAATTTCTTATTGCCTTTTCTGTTCAGCAATTTCGTCTTAGCGTCTTCGTTCAGCAATTCTTCTTGCCGTTTCTGTTCAGCAATTACTTCTTGCCTTTTCTGTTCAGCAATTACTTCTTGCCTTTTCTGTTCAGCAATTACTTCTCTTTACTTCCTTTCATTGATGATCGTATTCATCCATTCCTTGGAGCTTTCTTCATCGTACTCTTTGCTCGCCAAAATAATCTTTTTCAAATCCTTCAATTTATGGCTGTCATTGACCGTTTCGCCAAGCTCTTCAGCCAATATCTTCAAATCGCACTTCCTTGCTCCAGTGAAGATAGACATTTTCGCACTCTACTACACTTTTATTTACAAATAACGACATATAAAACAAATTTCGTAACGTACTTTGAGATTTAAACTCCTTCCGCCTCACTTAACTGCCGATGACTCTTTCATTCACAGGTTTCTAATTCATCCCACTTCTGATTTCTGTTGGCTTCTCGATTGACATTCATAAGACTTCTTTTAAAACAAAACAACATTTATTAAGCACTACCATTACACTTCGTAACTGCATACAACGTAACTTCGTTCAATCGTACCGTACTCATAATCGTCTCTCTCTCTACTATTTCTGAAAATCAAATTCAAAGTAGCACACATCTTACTGTTGCCACTTATCTGCTATCATACACTGATATACAATAATTATGTTGCAGTCATGCTTTTGTCAGGCAAAAATATTAAACATGCTTTCAGTAGGATCTGTTTCGAAATGTAAATGATTTTACAAATGCATTTATATTTGTAAATATGATTAAAATAATCAAATAAGACATACAACTCATAAACTTAAAAGTAATTCGTGAGCGGATTTTATGACTGCTTATAAGATAGTGTAATATTCGTAACGAACAAAAAATATATATTTGTAGAATTATTAAAATATTTAAAGTAAAGAAATTAATGAGATATCGAAATCGTTTGGTCATAAAAGAAATTAATTTTAAAATATCGTTTGGCTGAAAAAGAAATTAATTAAAAATATCATTTGCATAATTATTTTCTAAAGATTATGAAAGTAGTGTGGAACTTTTGCTAACGTTGCCTAGCACCGGAAAAGAATAATGATGATTTGAACATGGAATTCGATGTAAATCAGTGATTGTAACATTGTGATGTAAGTGTATGTGTTTGCTTATATGTTTGTGCTGTGGGAGACGTCCAATAAACATATTATTTTTGATAAAGAAGGCTCCACGATTCTTAATACTATGCTGAAAAACGTTACAATAGTAAGGCAGTAAAGCCTTGATCATGACACTGAAAGAGACTGGCAGTTGATTTAATCGCTATTTGAACGCCAACCAAATTCCTTACATGCTCATTGTTGTAAATGGCACCCGGAGTCTATTCGCTGGACACTTAGGGAAATTTGACAGCATGGATAAACGTAATTATTTATCGACATCCTAGAATATAAATATCGCAATAACAGAATTGTTATAAAGTCAATCAAATAATACGCAACTTACCGTAATTTTTTAAAGATCAGTTAAAATATTACAGCCAAATCGACTCTTCAAATATCAATTATTTCGTATTTTATTTACTTTACAAATTCTCCTTACGTACAAAATTAAACGATTCAATAATGTGGGCTGAATTTCAATTTAATATTTTTCATTTCTGAATCAAAAAACTCATTAAAGTTCACGAAATGTGCTGCTATGAAAATTTTAATAACTTTTTCCCGAGAATTTCATAACTGCATCAAATATTCAATACTTGATGATAAGAAATAGTTATAAAATAAATTTTAATTACTAAAATACAATATTTCCTTTGCTCAATTTTAATATGTTCCTTTCATGTTCTAAATTTGGGTTTCATAATTAAATTTTCCATTCCTTAAAATAATTATTTTTCGTTTATTAAAAATGGAGAGTTTTGATCTTAAAGAATTACAAAATTAAGATCAAATCAAAATTTAAATCTCCGAAAAAGATTTTAGATCTTGTTGAAATTATAATCATTTTTAAACGCAGTAAAACTGATGAAAATATAAAATTCACTTCCTATTTTCATTTACTTCCCATTTTAATTTAATGATCTTCAACGAGTTTCGATTTTATTTAAAATGTCTTAAGTCATGAAAAATTTTAAAACATACCTTCTCGTTTTTCCAAATTGAATCTTTTGCTTTGGTTTATTATTTTCAGGAAAACATTCATGTCCCAGTATCACTCTTGGTTTCCAAGATTATATAACACTTCATAAGTCACATAGTATATGTTTTATGTATGAACATGACATTTTCTCTTTTTCTCTTTTCAAAGATTAATTTAATCTTTAAAATATTAAATTAAGTCTCAATACAGCTCCTCTTAAATAAATTAATAATTTACGCAACATAAATACATATCAATTAAAAGAAGTAAATATTTAGACTAAGTCGAGGAATTGGGTGTATGTTCACTGTAAGTGTTGTAGTTGAGACAAATTGGCCATTGTTTATACCACATGGTGGCGGAGTTCTTATATGTGGTGCTCGTGAACATGCCCTTGTTGTGAAGCGAACGCATTTGCTACAAAACGAAGGAAAATGTGTCAACTTTTAAATTCAAATTAATTTTCTCAGTCTGTCTATTCTTACTTCTACTTCTTCTTCTAATAGTTAATATATAAATATTTACTATATACAAAAAAATGAAAAGAAGCATGTTGATACTTAAAATTCTTCATTAAAGAATCGAGATCTTCTCGGAAAGCTAATTATTTTGATAAGTTTAACTGTTTCTGATGGCGATGTCCTGGTGGAGATTCTATAAAAAGTAGTTAAGTTAGCTTGAATTAACAGTACATAATTAAACAACGTGCAGTTGGATAGTTAATGATAAGTGAGGGGATGTATATCACTTGCCATAGATGACATGCCATTGGACATTGTGAGAATGACAGCATATAGTTCTGACCAAAATTGTTACAAGACTGAATTTGTAAAACATAGTATTAATGCTCTATCATGGCCATGAAACTAAAATAATTTAAATTCGGTAGAGTATCTAATTGGAAAAATATCGAAATCATCCTCAATAAAAACAAAAGTTTCAGGAAACCATAATTACAGCATGGAGCCATGAAATTCCTAAAAATGCGACAAAACCTCATATATCCCATGCTAAAAAGAGTGGCTGCTGCGATCAGTGACAGAGGAGGACCAACAGAATATCAAATGCTTTCAGGTTGAATTGCACTGATTTGTTAGTTGCCCTGCTGAAAAGAATTTAGTATGCGGACTGGCCCTATTAGTTAATATATGATGGTTTTCACAAACCTGCAATTTTTAGTCTTATGTTCTTTTCCATAAACATAAGTAATGATTTTTTCAATAACTAACTCAAAACTTCTCTTTAACTTCTTTTAAGCAATCTATCACTTTGCCGGTGTTTCGTAAAAAATAAAAATTAAGTTATGTGGATACAAGCGGCATATTATGCATCTTGAAAAAATTTTGGCCAGTAGTGCATACATCTCTGATTAAAATAATTCTCTATAAGCCACGCCAATTAATCTAGGTTCTTTTTTACTTTCTAATACATGAAGAAAAGAAAAGGGAAGTATTATAATGGTAAACATATTCCCGCAGTTTTTAATTTTACTTCTTCTCGATGTATATAAGATAGTTTTCTATCTGGAGGATAGAATCGGCTTGGGTATCTATCTAGAGGTTATGATTAATCTACATGTTTCAGACATGACAGAGTCCAAAAGTTACAGTTTTGAAATTCTTCTGTATATACGTCTATATGTGAACCCAATAGCTCAAAATTGCAACAAGTTAGACCAATGAGTTTGGAATATTTATGGTCTTAACACCAAAATTGTAGAGATGTATCAAATTTTGCACAAATTTTATCTCGCTATTTTATTACGCGATAACTCAGAAACAAAATGGAGTAGATGGGAAAATATTGGAAAACAGTTTTATAAATGGAATTGTTAATAAATGCCAAATTTCATGCCTATACGTCATCCAGTTCACTGTCTGTTGGTTGGCTATTCATGTGCATGTGAGCTGGACAGCTCAAGAACATTGTAAGTTGGATAATGGATATAATGTATGTAGTATTATCACCAAGACTTAAGTTCTGCACAAATTTTTGATCTGGATGAAAAGATGGATAAAATGCATTCTCTCCACTTTAAGGCGAAGACAAACACCGCCTTACTGGTGCTATATATCAAAAAGTTAAAGGAAGGACATTCACGATGTTATCTGAAGAAATGTTTCCTACAAACAGGAAATTCATTCATAATTGGAGTATTTAGAAGAAAATAAAATATATATTTCTGCCATAATGCATTTCCTTAAATGAAGTTAATTTTAGTATAAAACTAAGTCACAGCTTTGATGAGAATCTGAATTCGACGACTGGTCAAATGAAGATCTTCTGCCGAATATCAGGTGTACGTGGGAATATTTATCTTAAAAAATTCATACATGAATCAAATGAGCTGACAACGATATAAGGATGCGTAAAATGGAAGTCAGTTCTGGTGATTTCTACAACTTTAGACGAAGAGAAATAGTAACAATGTCCTTACTAATTAGCTTCAAAACGGAGCATTAACTTCGTGAATTATTTTAATTCATGTACCTACAAAGCTCAATACTTCTCTACAATGCTATACATTCTAAATCTTCCCCTCCTCTATGAGCACTTGTAATAGAACAATCCACTCATCTAACACTTCAATAAACGTCTAATCAACTCCGGTCTCCTACGATTAATCACTCAACTGACGGAAACAGTAGTCTTCATCTCAAAGATCCATCTCTCATGCATTCGGGTCCTGTTATAATTTATCATATTAGAGGGGCTTTATGTACAAAGTTAGTTTATTTTAGATAAATTAAATACCAGCTTTGAATGCACTCGAGAGACATTTTGTTATGGACCTCTCAATTTTTAACCATGGTCATATAACTAGGGTATATGACACACCTGATAAAGTACTTTAGTATCCATACTTTTATACTACACCAAAGTGATAGTGTTTGAAACCTAATGACAGACGGTTATGATCCTGCCTGAAGTTCAAAGTTTGCTCGAAATCAATTATCTAAAAAATTCATAAATTAAAGAGATATTCACAACTTTGAATTCTCTTTATTTCGTCGCTCATTAGTATATGGATTAGCCCTTGTATAGACTCATTCCAATTTAACTGAATGTCAAAACAGCGTTTATAGATCTGCAGGTATTTGATAGTACGCCGCTTACTTTGAACTTCCTACATTTGAAACATTCCTCTTTTGAACTCAAATAAAAACAGTTTTATTCCATTTTACACATGGTGAGGTAATGAAATGAAAAGTTCCCTCATCAGATAACTTAAGGTATTCTCAGATTTCCGTGGCATTGAAAACTCTCTATTAACGGGAGGAGTGTTGGGAGACCTCATCGTCGATGATACAGATGTTGGGACAATAAATATAACAATTAATCCCATAATAACAGTTAGGATTTATTGTTAAATATTCTGTGATAAAAATCAAAACAATGAAGGTTGGACATTTGGTTACTTAAGGGTTGTTGTAATAGTAGTACTGTAATAGTCTTGTGCTATTATCTAAGTGCTATCCAATTATTCAAAAGTTGGAAATGCTCTCAAAATTAAAAGAAGTTATCTGACGTTATAAGAATAATAACTTAATAATATAGTGTTCAAATCTTAATAAAAAATAAAACTTTATCAATATATGGTACTACTAAAGTAAGTAAGTTATGGCATTTTGAAGTAAAATTCGGCAGTACATTTCCCTCGTTAATGCATTGTTTTGGACAAGAGGGGTATTAATTTATAATAATACAAAATAAAATGCAATATAACATTAATAATTCCAGAAAATACCAAAGGAATCAGTTACGTTAATTCAAAGAAATAAGAACTGACGTATCATTTTCGAATAATTGCAATAAATAATAACAATATAAATATATTATGCATATAACTTCATAAAATAAAAATTTAGGCAACGAAAGTATTAATAGAGACATCTGTCTTCAAAATTGATCCATATAACAGGAAAATATTTAATAACATATTTCTCTACGCACTATTTTATCATGCAAATCCCATTTCAGTTAGGAAGTCTCACAAGCAGCAAACTAACTTTCTTTTAAACCCAAAGCAAGTGCGTTAAAAAGTATTTGTTAAATGAGATGAAACTGTAAGTTAGTTAAAATATTAAAAAAGTAAGAACAAATGTCCTTAGGTGAAATACGGAAATTTTGTTGGGAAACTGGTGAGTAATTAAGACCGGCGTGGAGCTAAACCATTGATTTTTCATTAAGCTGTGTTTACGGAAATTATAACTCAATACTGCATGGAATTTTCGGCGCGATAATTAAACGAATGAAAAAAGTGATATCGCCGCGTTAGTACGGGATGTGATAATAGCATTAGTTTTAGTAAAGGGTGGACAGACTAATTGTACTCTAGAGATGAACTGAAATTAAAAATGGAATTTATCTTTCTTTTTCTCTTATCACCACTACGTTTCATTACTCAAAAACGCTGTATTTTTTTAAATACAGTCTGCTTCGTTTGGTTCAATAAGGATTTTTTAAACTTATTCAAATAAATTTTTAAAAAACACAGTGTCTACATATCTGATTCTTGAAGCAAAAGACATTGAATATGCTTCTGCTGATTATTTCCTCTAGTTAATTTTGCAATTGTTTCATTCTTGGGTTATTGTTTCTATCTTCATGAAAACTTAAAACTTCGTTTTCCTCGCCGTGCTTACGTTTCTATTTGCAATGAAATATTTTTCACAATACAGGGCAGGCTCAAAATAATTTTCAGAAATTATTTTTCGGATTTGACACTTGTCTTTTCTTTGATACGGAAATTGGGAAGAGCGGTGTTTGCTCAGGTGCCATACTTGTCACCTGACCGCTGATGAAATTTTAGAGGAGAGGCCACATTTAAATTCAAAACGCCATATTAGCCTAACATATCATTGATGTTTTCAATGTTTTGAACGAAGACAATACATCATTAATCTTAATTATACCATACTTGCGTTTTCTTTATATTTTCTGTGAGTTGAGCCATTTACAAATTAATACCTATGTTGACTTATCAAAACTTTCTCAAACAAACATACTTCCATTTTTAAATCCAATAAACAATTTAATATATAATTACAAAGAAACCCCCTTTCGGCAAGCCTGAAAGCAAAGGTAGATTCTTTCTGCCCGGATAGATAAGGAAAACAACAGTTCGTCTTTTATTTTCATTAAGATTAGAGCGACGAGAATAAAAGAGGGTGGATGAGACTGAAAATTCCGAGAGCTGCACAACAAGGGTGGCATGTATATGTTAAAAAGTCAGTTTAAGTTAAGGCGGAGTGGTTGGAAATCACTTTTCAGTTCATAACTTCTAAGCAATTGCAGCTACAAAAATGTTTCAGTAAAAAAATTGTTCGTTTTGATAAGGCAATGATTCGCTTAATTTAAATTTTCTTTCTATCTTTAGTCAAAGGGAATTATGGGGAAATGAAAATTTCACCCCCCCCCATCTTTTCCTCTCCGTTTGAGCTGGATAATAAATCTACGAACTCGGCCGAGATTTTCACCGTCCTTACAACATATCCCTCGCTGGTTGAAATATAATCAAAATCAATCCAGTCTTCCTTTTCACAAGATAACACGGGCAAAGCGTTCCAGGGGTCATGACCGGTGAAGATCTGCAGAAAGTTTCCGGAAGTCGTGTCATGAGGACCATTGAAATAGGTAAATTTGCTATAAGGAATCTACTTTATACTCGCTTTGCTCTATTAAAATTGGCAGCATTAAAATGAAAAATATGGTAACTCTATCAACAAAAAACAAATTCTCATAATATTTGTGAAGAACGAAGGAATTAAAAGCATGATACGAGGAAGCAAATTAATGGATATATCGCAAAAATTTCAACAAGTCAATTATCGGTTTTTCGGAATAGAAATCTTTATTACGTGAAGCTTTTGTAGGTTTAGATATAATCTAAAACTCTTTAAGTTAGGTGAAGAATGGAGATAATAAGATTTCAATAAATTTCCTGCTAACTTTCGGTTACAAGGAAATATGGAACATTTTCTGGGAATTGGAAAAAAAGAATCAGTATAGTAAAAAGTATATTAAACTTATTTTAGTTAAAATATTAACTTCATCATAATTATGTATTCTTTGGGATAGTTTTTTTCTATTTTTCCAGAAAACTTTGGCAGCTTTCAGGTAATATCGAATACCTTGTCTTTTACGGTATATTTTTCAGTAATTTTTAGACTGAATTTTGGTAAATGACATTGCGTAAAATGTCCCCCATGTTCATATTTTGCTAGGAATGTCGAATTGACTGGTTGATTGGTTCAGCACATTTCCTTCTGTAACATAACAAGAACACTTGAGTCTTTAAACATTTCACATCCAATAAAGTCCTCTCACGTGGCAGCCACAACAAAATCAAGGATAAGTATGTTCAGTGACTGGTAGATCAGCACTGTATAAAAATAGGAATAAAATGAAAACCCTTATGAATCATTACGTGATGAAAAGCTCTTCTGGTAAAGCAGAAGAAGACGAGCATCATCCTTCAGATATACAACACCACCCTAGTCCTCTGGAGTCTCGTAACAGTAGCTCGTTAAACAAGCTACTAGAAGAAGCTCATTGCTTATTTTACTTATAACCAGAATTCAAGCTTATGTAATGGTTACAGTGGCTCGGTATAGTCTCACAATCGGAATCGGAGGATTACAGTTCCATCAAGATTCCTCCATAGATCATCCATGTACGTAGGGCAGATGCTCGACAAACCTGCAATTGTGGATCAAACGATCTCATGTTGATGCGACATGGAAGTTTAGAGAGAAGAGATATCATCCTTCCCATCTGATCTCGGTTCGAAATTACCAAATTATGCACAATTTCCAATTCCACGAATTGCTTTTAAATAGGAGGTCTAATAAAAGCAAAATGTAACTCGACAAAATATAACTTTCTTGACTGTCGATATTCATAGAAGTTATTCAGTTCGAAATAGCTTAAATGGTGATATTTTGTTGGAGATGTTGAATTTATTAAAGATTTAAGATGGGACTATATACCCTCCAGAGATTCTAATATGCTTCTTACATAAAAACAAACTGTAACTTCTAATTGACTCTGGCGTATTGAGGAGACTGTCCCTGCTTAGAGCCGTTCTGTTAATCTAAAACAGTATCATTTCAAAACTTTGTTACACTAAAATAGTGTGATTTCAAGAGAAGACTGATTTGCATTTTTGCTACATAAAGTTAACTCTAATCTTCAATCTGAATTTTTTTCATGAACCACTATGCAATTTGCAATACTGCAGGCGAAGAGCAAAATAGCATTTTTGCTCAAAAACATTTTCTGCTCCAAACAGTATAATTTATAAACACTATATAAAAAGGCACTTTAAAAATGCATTCCTTGAACCATAAATCAGAAGTTGAAATGTTTTCTGTAAAATTATGTAAAATGGCGCCTTTTTCAAACAAATCAAACCTGCAATTTCATTTTTGAAATTTTTTTCTAAATAAAGATATGGCAGACGGAATGCCACCCATTTTGGGAGAGTGGAATCGACATGGGTCGTTCATTCGACTTTTGTAAACACCATTCTTTCCGAATGGAATACAAATGATGAATGATGACAGATGACATATTTGACTTTGATAAATGGAGAGATATTTTCTTTCCTCATTACGTCATATTTTTGCGGAAAAGCCGCTTTGACAGATGCTGAGAAATTTTCTATTATCAACTGCTATAAAAATCAATCGGTAGGGAGCAGAAATACTTTAGTTTTGGCCAAGGTGCAGTTTAATGGTAAAAGTCAATAAATAAAAAAAATACATAAATATTCAATATTTTCTAAATCATCACACAGAGCGCAGCTGATGTCAGATTAATTAAAAATCTAAATTTAATAAGCATTTAAAAATATAACTTTTACTAATTGGAAAAAAGTGAAAGAAGCACTAATTAACGAATATATTTTTAGTAATAATATTTTAAAACTTTCTTTCTATTTACCAGATTCTGCATAACAAAATGATGCTAAGCAAATCTTTCAATCTGAATGAAAATTACATTACATATAAGTGAAACATTTTAAATGATTATGCGAGTTTCACGTTGGGTTTTAAAACTTAGGGACAGAATAGTCCTTCCGTTGGCGTACTTCAATAATTTTAAGTGAAAACTGATGTTCCTAGTGGGATTATTAAATTAAGAACAATATAACCTTTCATATTCTCTAATTCTTATTTTCTCATTTTTAACAAACCATTCGCAATTAATTCTATGACTTCCTTTTATTGGGAGTTGTGGGGTGATCTGACTGAAGTGAATACTGGAACTGGAATTGATCCAAAGTCTTTATTATTAGTTTTTCTTTCTCGGCATAATTTTTTGTTCATTTTTGAAATTCAACAAACTCTTAATATTGAAATGCTGTTAACCTTATACTGCTACTCTTGTAAAATATTTGTAATCTTCGTAATAATTTGTATATTCATGTAATATTTCGCCATGTGTCTGTCTGAACAGCCTCCTTCCTGATGGGCGTTCTCACAGAGCGTCAGTTAATGCCCAATGCAATACATCCGATCTTGTGTCGTCAATTGCTTGCCCACCACATCTATGAAATCGGAAGTGCGGCGTGGAATACAGTGATAGCAGGAGGATAGTGCGCACATCTAGTCCAATCAAAGAAGGAAAAATAGAAAACGAAAATGTTGTAGTTTTGAAATTTGGTACAGTTGTTGGGAGTAGTGTCCTAAACAACATACTAAAAGTCCCCGCCTGTGGGAGGTGCGCGGGGTGTACAGGGGGTTTAAAGGGGCGTTTTCAGTTTTTCTTAAATATCTCGAAAACTATAGGTTCTATCAAAAAACACTCAATTACAAAACTAAACTACAAAAAATTTTCTACAAACCAAGCCCTATATTGTTTTCATAGCATTAAGAGTTTAGAAGATGCAGGGGGGATTTAAAACCCCCCCGCTCCGACACATGCAATAATACCCTTGTATAATATTATATAGGCATGAGGTTATCATGAGGGTTGTTGATTCAGTACTTTTAATCGATTGTACCATTACAATAAGGAATTTTAGAAATATTAACTTTTTAATCCCCTTGTATCTTCTAAACTATTGATGCTACAAAAACAACGTAGGACCTTTGTTGTAGGAAATTCCTTGTAGTTTAATTTTGTAACGGAGTGTGTTTCGATACAGCCAATAATTTTCGAGATATTTAAGAAAAACTGAAAACGCCCCATTATACCCCCTCTACCCCCGCGCATCCCCCATCGGCGGGGACTTTTAGTATGTCGTTCAGGATATTATTCTCAACAACTGTGCCAAATTTCAAAACTATGCCATTTTTTTTCTATTCGTTTGATTTTTGGCTTTCGTTGACTGGACTAATCCTTTGGCGACAGTGAATGTCGGACAAGTATTTAGCATCCGTTTTGCTTCAAATTAAGTGTCGTAGTCATTCAGTACAGACAAAATATAGGGTGAAGTCCAGTGATAGCAGTAGGGTAGTGCACACATACATCCGACGAAGCACTTCTGATTGCAGGGCTGTGTCGAACAAGTGTTTAAAGACAAAAAATCGGATGTATGCAACGAGGCTCTAAAACCAAAATGTTAAGGTGGCTCGCCTATCTTGAACGAATGAACTGACCACAAAACTGGCCAGTAAAACAATAAACACAGTAATTTTTCATATTTACTATACAGGGTGTCCGAATCAAATGTCCCTAATTTGAACAGTCGATTAAAAATATCTATTAGCGGTTCGTTGGCGATATTAGGCAAAATTGGTTGTTGAATTCTTAGATTTTGGCGATAATTTTTATTTTTGGCATATTTATGAAAACTGAGGCTGTATGCGTACAAAATGCAAGGTTGAACAGAAACTGCCGCAGATCGTTGCATTTGTTGTGGAGATGTTATCTCGCATGGAAAGTGAATACTATTTTCTAAACTCCATCATTTTTTCAGATGATGTAACATTTCATGTGAGCAACAATGTGAATATAAGCACAACTGAAGAATTTGGGGCTCAGAAAATCCCCATGCAGTACAGGAAGTAGAAAGAAACTGTCAAAAAATCAATGTGTGGTGTGCTCTTTTACATGATACAGTCATAGGACCATTTTTTCTGAGATTTCTGTGACGGCAAACATTTACCTGGACATGTTGCAAAGTTACACAATACACAAATGCAGAATTTACAACCCACTAAAATCTTCCAACAACATGCTGGAACACGGATGTTCGAGCATTTTGCTGGATCAGGACTACCAGCTGGATATTCTCAGGGTTACTAAGGGAGCCCATTTGGAAATGCACTGATTTTTTAATAAAAACGTTGTGAGTACTGTTTTCTAATTTTACATTTTTCTTGCGCTTTTTAACTTTCTGTTAAGAATAGTGGCCTTCCCAAATGAGGGACATTTGATTCGGACACCCTGTATAGTAAGATAGTACTTCATACCTTGTACGAAAAAATTGGTTTAAGCAAGAAAAATACAATTTAGCAGTAGCAGATTTTGCTTTATTTCATTTCCTGCAAATTGTAAAACAATAATTTTCAAATCATTTTCTACAAATTTTAATGCACATTTTTAAGAATAAATCTCAATTTTGAACAAATAAATTTTGTTAAGAATATATTTAATTTCTTTTCATTTTTTTGTTCTTTTGATTAAAATTTTTGGGAAGAAAATTGCAAACCACCTTAAAGCAGTGCACACAGATGACCCTTTTACATTTTTGCACATAGTAACGGTTCTAGTGAATTCATTATCTCAATAACATTTTCAATATTGATGTTAAAAATAAAATTAAGCTTATTTGGACAAGAAGTTGCATATATATTTTTCATATCATTTCTTTTACAAACTTTATTTTCCCTTAATTAAAGAATGTCTTATATAGAAATTTGAGAATAACAAATCTAATTAAACCATTTTCCAAAATGATATTTTTTGATTCCATGACGTGTTTTCCCCATTTTTCCCATCATTTCAAGAAACAAAATGCATTTCAAAAATATAAAATACATTCTAGCCGTGCTAATGAAGTTCTCTGCTTAAGTACATTTTATCTAATTACAATGACTACAAAATAATTCTCACACTTTATTTAACTGAAAAATATTAACTTGAAAAATTAGTATCGAAATTATAAAAAAGTCAGGCAAATAAACAAAAAAAAATGTTAATATTTTTGAACTGCAGGATTTTTATAGGAAAAGAAACATTTCACACACACAAAAATTTTCTCTCTGAATCAAATTAATCAACGTTAACAAAATTCTTCATATATTAAGAAATAACCGATGTGATTTGAATTACTTTGTAAGGCACAAACTTCTGTAACTAATGTGTTAAATAGAAGGAATATATATTTCGTGTAACAGATGAATTTTTCAAACCATGTTCAAAAAACAATTATCTTGGCGAAAATCTATACCTAAAGAAACAAATCTAGGAGGCGTCTGATAATTGCTGGCAAGTGAATAGACAAAAATTGCAATTAATTGTTGTGATTTGACCGTAATTGGTTTAGTCCGGGCAAATAAATTAATTGTGTTCTGTCATGTTCACTCAAACAAATTTTTCAAACGAGGATTAAATTCATTTCATCATCGGCACGAGCGAATATTTCCAACAATTATCAACGAAAAAACCTGATCAAGGGAATTGCGAAAAATAAATTTAATACAGCTAGAAATGGAAATTTGAATGAGATGTGTCAAAATGGAAATGGATTGGAATAAATTAGTTTGTTCTTTCAGTAGAAACGGTACATTATGGTGCTAGACAGAATAGAATTTAATTTTAGTTTATGCAATGGCAGGTTTATAAATTCCTTATCTAAAATCCCTAGATATTTACTAATATGATTAATTTTATCATATAAGAATTTTAGCTGAAAAATTCTTAGCTAAATTGATTTTAATTTAGTCATGCGTTTTATCCAGGGAATAACTTAAGTCACGTTTTATATTTTCCGGCACCGAAAGTAATTTAATTATGTGCACATTATTCTGAATATATTCGATGAGCAGCTGCTGCTTATATCCACATTTTGTATACAAGTGAGTGTAGAGATAATTTAATTGATATAAGCCGTATAAGATTGGAGAATACTAGTTATAAAATAAGAGTTATGTGATTACGATTACAAGCTAATTATATGATTATATTTCTCTGTTTTAATATAGTCAAATTAAAATTAATGATTAAATTCAGAGAAAAATAATTTGAAACGAATTCGAAAGGTTTGATAGTAAAATAATCTAAAACATCGAATTCCAACTTAAAGCGAACATTTCTACTAAATTTAATCTCGAAACTGCCTCTAATTAGATAATAAATATTTAATAGCTAAATAGTTATCACTTATTTCCCAATGTTGAGATCAGAAAAAATTGCTTTGCATTCTGACTGAAAAATGATAGTTTTATATATCTGGGTAAAAGAATGTCGAGTCCTTTTTCTATCCAGACAATCTACTAAATAATTAAATAAATAGAATTGTATCATTAATCGTAAACCCACGGCGAATATAATTGGATTCTTTTTACAGAATTAACTCTATACTAGGACGTAGAGTAGGCGGAATTTTCAGAATCAGAGAATGATTTGTCCATCTATGCAAGAATTTAAGTATATATTTGTAACTAATTTCGCATAGAATAAGGCGGATAAATATCAAATTTCTGGAATCATCAAACGAAAGCTCATGTCCGATGCATCTTAAGTTTAATTCAAAGTTCTTGGCGGGAACACAATCAGATCCGGTCCTTCTAACAAGCCTCGTTCATTAGACCATCGAGATTGATGACTGGAATCTTTGACTGTTCTTGGACAATCTTGTGGACACCGTAATAAATAACCCAGGGTCATGATTGAACTTAACATCCAAAGTCTCTCGACATAGGGCTGTTGTAGCCTTAATTGGTGGCAAATAAGAGGGAACGATGCCAAAGTAAAAGATCAGCTTTACCACACAATGGAAATAAAAGAGGAATGAAGAAGAAGAAGAGAGTGAAGAAAGAAATGACAAGATGGTTGCTTTGGGATTTAGAGTGGACAATCCTCTGATAATTGTATTGGGTCAGTGCTATTCCCCATCGCTCTGTCTGGGCTTTTAAAACTCTTTTGTTTCAATTCCCTCTTCCCACGTCGTCGACCAGGATGGGAAGAGCGTTTAACGACGTTTTGGGAAGAGTTTTTCTCTCTGAAATAAATGAGAGGAATGAGAATTGGGAATAAAAGGTGAGGAGGTAATAACATATATTTTATCGAAAAGTTTGCTTCAGAGATTGCAACAAAATATCCGAAAAATATAAACTGGAATGGTTTTAAGATTCGGGCTTCTGAAGCAGAGAGCAGAGGGGAATCTAATCTTGTTTTCAGAGTTATTTGGGTTCGAAATACATTATACATACATTTTTTGTAACACTTTATTCAGAATATATTTTCCTACATATGAAAGAAATATAAATTCTGAAATCTACTTAAAATTTTCTCGAAAGAAATACATTTTGTTGAATGTGTAGAAATTCAATTATGATTTTCTTAAGATATATACGTTGGTGCAATGACGCCCTATTAATCACACACATAGCAACCTTACTTTACCTGTAGGAAAGTAATGCTTAAGTTTGATAAAACACACGAAATGAGATTTGTTTTTGTGCAGTTCAATGCATATTGTATCATTGTGATCATACATAAACTACTTCGTTGGGATTTGGCGAAGTGTTAATTTTCATGAAAACTAATAATAAGGACACATATAATGTAATTACTTATCTTTCTTTAGACATCTTTCTTCAGTTGAAAGCATCTATATTTCAAATGATATTTTTACATGAAATTAATTTACTCAACATAAACATGTTTATTTAAGTTTAAAAATGGGCTATGGAAATGCAAAAATTCCTTTTTCTGAAAATGTGTAAATATTGGAGAGCTTTCATGAAGAAACTAACTGAAACTTTGCTGAGGAACGTGAACTGAAATCCGCTGTAATAATATACCTTAAGTAAAATTCGTTCTGTAAAATTTGGAAAATTAGAAACTGTAATGGAAATGGATAATTATATAAGAGTGAAAATAACTGAACTTGAAATTTGAATTTTGTAGTTGGTTAAAACTATAAATTATAGAAAATATTAATATTCTTCTCGAAATATGAAGAATTTTGCCTCTAAATATAATTAGCTTCTGTGAAATTTTATGATGTTAGAAACAAAAGAAATGAAAACGGAAGAAGGAATATATTACATAAATACTTCCTACATATACATAAATAACTGCATCAGAAATGGTAAAATGGTTCCTTTATGTTTAGAGTGGATTCATAATTGTGTTATATATAAATTGTATTGTTTCATTTTATATTTACAAACATGCATGCATAATATATATAGAGAATATACAAAACAATACATATCTACGATCTATATTTTATCTATTTTTATCGCATATATCTTAAACATCATTATGATGTTTCGAAAACACTACTACTTTCGGATTTCCGAGTCTCTGAGCGTTTAAATGCAACATAAATAACGAGTTCTTCAACTGATATCTTTTCATTTAATTTTATTGAATCAAATCCAATGTTCGTCACCAAGCCTGGGTAATAAATTATTTTGATTTCTATATCGAATCGGACACATCCTCCTTCGAGATTAAATAAAAGGACCCTGGGATTAATCCACATCTAACAGCTCACACTTAATTATTCAGTGCCGTAATTACTCCTATACTCACTGGGAGAACCGATCATTTTTCCTATGTCAACGGCCCTCTCCATCACGGGGCAGCAGGACAGGAACAACTAATCCCGCAATATGCTAAAATTCTCAGCCGGCCGATCACATTATGCGTCTTCCAGCAGGGAACTAACTTATCTGTTAAGAAGCACCCCCATTCAAGGAAATCGTAACCTAGCCGTCACTCCTGCAAGATTTGACACTGGCCGGACCAAAACGTCCGACGGTTTAATTTGCAGATCCACCCTACCCCTTTTGCGCGATAGGGGAATTCCTCCACTAAGCCACTGGAAGCATGCGTGCGTGAATAAGATAGCGAGGAGTTAGACATTTAAGCTTGGCCGATAATTCGGCGCAGCAATCAACGATACAATGGGCGATGGGGAGAAGAGGTACAGCAGAAACCCGCCTTCAAAGTAAATTACTTTACCCCGTTTGAGCCTTCTGGCGCGACTTGCCTTCTGCATTAATTGTGGCCCTGGAAATTTTACCCCTCCCTTTTTCTTGTACGGCTACTTCTGTGTGATTAATGTTTGTGTTTCTGTCGTTGTGATACGAGCTGTCGGTCTTTGGATTAATTACTCTCCAGGAGGACTCGGGAATCGCCTGCAAAGGATAACGAAACGGGATACTTGATTAGTCAATTTGATGTCTGGGAGTCACAGAAGGACAAAAACGGCCGTGATTTATTCTTTGGGTATGTTATGAATTGGCTAATTTGGACTATACAGTCAACGTTTAGTGGAGGTGATTAAAAATATAAGTATAGTGTCGAGTTAATCAACATTAGTAGTGCTTGGTTCAGAGTTTACTGCTATTATTCTGATAGGTATTTTATACTGACTGGCCATTTATTTTTATTCTTGTTCAATTTTAAACCTTCACTGAAGCGAGTTGAATTTCTTTCCATCTCAAACATTGAGTTCTTTTCGAAAAGAAAAGAAATTGTTTCATTCCTTTCATCCCAAAATTTTTTCTCCTTTCTTCATGTAGGGCTACATTTATGTGATAAATGTTTATGTTCCTGCCCTTGTGACAAGAACAGTCAATGCCTGTATTAATTTCTCTCCTGGAGAACTCGTAAATCGCTTTGTGAGGATAACGAAACGGGATACTTGATTAGTCAATTTGATGTTTAGGAGTCACAGAAGGACGAAAACGAACGTGATTCATTCGTAAGGAATGTTATAAATTGGTTCATCTTGTCTATACAGTCAACTTTTAGTGGAAATGTTTAAAAATCAAAATTTAGTCTCAAGTTAATCAACATTAGTAAGCGTTTTATTCAGAGTATGTTACTAGTATTCTGATATATATTTGATCCTAACTGGACAACTGCTGTGATTAAATTTTTAAATCTTTTCTTGCATTTAACACATTAAAATTTGTTTGATATGAAAATATTTTGTTTCATCTCATTCATTTGAGACATTTTAAGCACTCTCTTACCATGTTTCTACCGTGTTATTTACTATTCTCTTCCTGTCGTTATGATACAAACTGCCGGGTCTTGGATACTTTACTCTTCATAAAAACTCAAGTAATCAAACGAAAAAGGATACATGATTGGTATGACTGGTCAATTTGATTACGTTGAGAAATATAAAGGTGAAAGGAAGGACATAAATAGCTGTAATCTCAAGTCTCGACTCAATATTTATTGAAAGTGTTTAAAAATCAGACTGCAGCATTGAGGCAATCAATATTTAGAAACTTTTTCATTTTCGCATTCTGCTGTCCTTCCAAACTAAATTGTTTCTGTGAAATTTCATTATTTAAGAATATAATAACAAATATAATTTTGTGTGAAACGAAATTATTTTGTAGTTAATTTGATTTCGAGACAGTTATAAAAGTTTTATGGTGTATTTTATGATGGTAGAGTCGAAAGCAGACTGATTTATTCCGTGATGCCCTCAGCTCTAGATCATTGTTTATTAGATGTGATTAAAATCATGTAGTTTCGAGGGAATCAAATTTAATCGGTGATTTTTAGTACCGAAATAATTATCATTATAAACTGAAAGATTTCGAGTGATTTAAGAGCTTAAGTTTACCTTAAATCAATGTGTTTTTGATATTTAAAACATAGTTTTCACATTTCAGTTAAATGAATACGCTGATATACCACTTAACTGAATTTTTGGCATGCTGCAAATTACATTTTGTTTTGATTTCAAATCAAATACTAGATTTAACCTCGAGTTTCACGTGTCCTCCAATAAATGTTTATTATTTTCGACTGAAAACTTGGATCTCGAATTTAAATTTTTGACATTAAAATTTGATTGTTAAATTTTGAATATCACATTATATTTTTGCTATTAATTTTGGTTTAATTTCAACTATGACTCTTGATTTAAACTCGTCTTTCGTTTGAATTCATATAAATGCTTAATACAAATATTTTTAGCTTAAAATTTTGTCTTAACAGAAGAAAACGTTTGATTATAATGGTGTAAAGATGTCAGAAATTAAAAGACATTTAATATGATGGAAAAACAATGGTTTTTCAATGATTCAAGAGCCTTTGAAATCCCATTCAAAATTATGCAACAATTCTATTTCATCCAAAATGTTGAAACA
The DNA here is from genome assembly GCA_013235015.1 of Araneus ventricosus. Classification (NCBI taxonomy): domain Eukaryota; kingdom Metazoa; phylum Arthropoda; class Arachnida; order Araneae; family Araneidae; genus Araneus; species Araneus ventricosus. The sequence goes on from BGPR01000277.1 coordinate 116,719, forward strand.
TGAATGTTATAGAAAAACATATTAAGGCAAAATAAATTTACAAAAATGCTTTCAAGACGCTTACTAATAAAAAATAAAGCAAATAATTTACTAAGGTATTAAAAAAGGATATGAACAAATAGTAATAACTCATGCTTTGTATGCACTAAATAATTCTAGATAATAAATACCTGATTGATATTTTTTAATATAGAGTTACAGAAGAAAGCTGTACCAGTAATGTTTGTTTCCAGTGTAATTATATTTAATGCATTCCTGTTTAGCTTGCAATGGAAAAACCTAATTCCATCCCATTTCAGGTAGTTGAAAACATGAGATGTCCAATTTTTCAAAACAAAATACAAAAATTATTAATGCATTGTACTTTGTGGTATTCATGAATTACATCTGAAAAATATTTTACCTAAATTGATTTTGTTTGACGTCTTATTTACTTCTTGATTTCAATAAAGTACCTGAAATGACTCGGAATGCGATAAACTTCGGAAAATAATGGAAATGTTTCTGAAACAAAGTAAAGTCCCTTTTATTTAATCAAGATAAAAGACGTCGTACGTCTTTGTAAATGGGAGAAAATGCAAATGGCTTTCAAGGGAAGCGAATAAAACTGCAATATAACGCTAATTATGCATCTTTTAATGGACTAAACAGAAAATGTCATTTGCGTTGACAACACAGTAATGAAATCACACTCCGATTCCAAAGCAATTACAATTAGAATTAATATTCAGAAATACGTTTTATTGTTGGATAATTTTCAACGTATCGAGGATACAAACAGGCTACTTCGGAATACACAAGTTAGCTTTTGTTAAGCAAAGAATTTTGCATCCAACGTATAACCCATTGACTAATCAGTTGGAATTGAAATGCGCACCAATTCTTCGGAGTGATTTTCAGTTTTCAAAAGAATTTTGATATATCAAAAGATACAGCATTTGCATACTTAACTAACTTCTTTTATTCATTTAAATGTATGCAATGTTTAAATGTATTGCGTGAAACAAATATTTTCGTAAAATGGAAATAGCATGCATTAATATTGCAATAACTTTATTTTGCCTATTCTCCTGACAACAGTTTTTCGGGGGAAAATCTTTCAACAAACTCTGTAAATTTTTAATGGGAACAATTCCGGCTTCATAAACGAGATTTTTTGTAACTCACTTACGCATATTTACTTCAATTTTGAATGAACAGACAATATATATGATATAGACATATGCAATATACATGAGACAATCCATGATTTTTCTATCGAAACATCCCATATACTAGGACAGGGAGGTAAAATTATCCATGTAACGATTAGACTAGAGACAGGTTGGAGAGAGACACCAAGCGAAGTGAAATCGAGATCATATTGTGGTACAGCATTTGCGCCAGAACTTATGCAGGGGAAGAATGTCTGTTAGCGCGAGATATGCAGTGCGGGAAAGAAAAGATTGAACTAGGTCTTCTTTTGCATTTTGACAGCTGAAAATATCAAAATATTGGAGATCATATGAAAATTTGCTGGGCTGTGATGGGGCTTCCTGAACTTATGCCATCTGCATCCGACGAGGTCAAATATCCTCCAGCTAATATGGTGCGGAAATTTTAAAATTATGTGCCAGCACAGGTATCAAATATATTCTGTGGTCCCTTTTTATGAAGTATCCTAAATGGGTCTTGTGTATCTTCAAAAACTGAACGTTCATTATGCTAAACTAAGCTAAAAAAATACCACTTGCTGTCAAAACATGGTGACACAAAAACACGAATTCAATAAGTCTTCCTACACTCTTAATAAAACAACAATGAAGATATTTTTATGACAGAATGTATATACCAGAAGTGGCAGTCATTTTAGCTCCATACATTGCGAACGGTATATGAAAACCCTCGCCATTTAATCTTACCTTTCGCAGGAAGTCAAATTGTGAAAAATTCGAGCAGAAGGTATGCCTCCATTTTTATCCCAGCCATATTGTTATTTTAGAATTCTTTTGGTTTGTGTGAGATTATTTTTCTTTCCTGACTGGAAGGCTGAAGTAAAAGATCTCTAAATTCATGCTCGAATTCAAAGGAAACCAATTGTAACCAGTATGAATAAAAGTTGAAAATTGAAACTTCTTCTCTTGATGGATTCGTTCGCCGTAAATATTTCTTCCAAAAGAGAGAAAAAATACGTTATTTTTCTTCTGGATATTAAATCTTGTCCGTTCTGGGTGTATTTTTCACGTTGGTTCAGTTCTGTGGGATGGTATAAATCTTTTGCTTTCGCATGTGCTTGTGTGGCGTGGATAATAGTTAAAGGTAAAAGAAGCCGCTTTGAATTTAAAAGTTTTTAATTCTAGTAAATGTATCATAGATTTCTTTTATTATTTAGAAAATGGAAATTCAAGGTATATTCTTGAAGAATTTGCGTTACAAAATACATTTTTTCTTTTACAGTTTATGATGAAATGTGTTTCACTTGAACTTGAATTTTTCTGTGAATTGTGTGAACTAGAATATTTTTGCGAATATATTTTAACATCCTCCTCTCCTCCTTTCTTTTTTTCCTCTCGTAATATAATTAGAAAAATACTTTAAAATCTCTTATTAATCTTTAGATTAAATTTTAAGCTGGCTTTCAGAGATCTTATTATTACGATATATGTTTATTCTTTTGATTATGAGAAAATATCCCCTACTTATTGTTTGAAGACGGGAATTTGGGAGCGAAACACTCGAAAATGATTTACAGCCTATTGGAAGAAAGGAACTGCAGTTTCTTTCGACCTCCGTGGTGTTACATAGTCATTTCTTTCGTCATCAGCAATAAATCTGGACATCACACATGTGGGATGACACATTAGAGCAGAGGAATAAAACTCCACATAATGTTATTAGAGGACGGCCGATGTTCCTAGGGGGGTAAAAACTTAGTGGCGCGGCATATGCACCAGCCCTTATGCAGAACAAAAGGCTCTGCTGGTACATCATTTACACCAGCTTTAAGGGAATTAACTTTTTCATCGAAATATTATTTGCAATTTTATTGAAACTTTTTAATTCCATTTCACTTTCTGTTGAGGATGGGGAATATTACATTGCACCTCAGGACTTCAATCTCCGGTTTTGAAGTCGCAAGTGTCTTTTCCGGTTTGGATGAATAAAAGTTCATTTTATTATTTTAGGAAAAACAAATATAATATGAACGTTATACAGTTCGTAAATTAAGTATAATAATATAAACAATACTAAATGCATAATTAAAGACAGCTATAAAAATAACAATAAATAAAAATCACACAAATAAAAGAAAAAAAATTTAAAGTTAAAAACTTCATATATTTGCAAATCAGTTCCGTTCAGGAAGATTCGCGGTCAGTTGCTTTCCTCTACAAGAAAACATGTCTGTTAACACAGGAAGAACATTAAACTCGAAATATGGCCTTCGACAAGTTGTTTGTGTGGCGCAGATGTTAAAACAGTTGCTTAGTAGTCAGCTTCCTGGCAAATTAGTGACATATAAAGGTGACCGCGTAACGTCTGATGACCGGTCGTTTCACCAGCAGAAGTTTGTCCTCACTGAAAGAGGTGCGCCATAATGGCTCAATTTTAGAGTATGTATATTGTCCCATCTTAATGGCCGGCCATTCATGGTTGAGGTATGTGACAAAATCAGAGTAGACATAATTGTTATAAATTCTTTTTTTTTACTTTGATATGCCTATTCTACACATAATGAAGAAAGAAAAAGTTTTAGCTTGTTAATCTTTCCTTCGGAACCGACAAAAAGATGCACTGAAGACTTGACTTGAAGATACTTAGACATGATACTTGTTGAATTTTTTTCATACACAGACTTCTTTTCGTATAATGTGAAAGATTGGAAAATGAATTCAGATATAACCTACGGGATCTGAAGAGGCCTAATATTATGATATTCCTCTGTAAATGATTTCCTGTAACTTTTAAAATAGATACGAATTTAGAAAATCATGTAATCTAAACTTTTATTGTTAAGAGAAAAAAATTAAATTCAGGAGTACCAAACTGGAAATGTTTTTCGAAGATTAAGAAAATATAGAAAATCTTTGAAAATATTGTAAATAAAGTTATTTGTCAGTAGATGAAGCAATAAATATGCTTAGAAGTTATACGCATTAGTGTAAACTACTGAAGTAAATATTTTTCTTTCAAATACTTGCTACTACTAGTTTTACTAAATTTATTGCTATAGAGCGCGATAACACATTTCATACAGCAGGAAACGAATCGACTTCTTTCAAGTAATCCTTAATCCTTAATAATATAATAAATGCGAAAGTGTGTCTGTCTGTCTGTCTGTCTGTCTGTTTGTTAAGCTTTCACGACCAAACCACAAAACCGATTTGGATGAAAATTGGCAGAGTTGTAGCTTGAAACCCAAGAACGGACATAGGCTAGGTGAAATCACGTTAAATTAATTATTTTTGACTACAGATTAAAAATAGTTAACAAAGAAAGCCCATTGACTCCGCGATTCGCGATGAAAATTTTTATTTTTCAATCAGCTGTCACGTGATCCTTTAGGAATGCGAAAACATGTGGAATAAATTATTTTTAAAATCAATTATCACGTAATCCTTTTTTTCCCCTGTAACTTCCGAACAAATTGTCCGATACAAATTATTTTTATACCATCTTAAAGATAAAAATTTTACCTTTTCAATGATACCAATTTTATTTCTGTGACATTTTTCATTCAATTTTTATTATTTTTTTAAATTTTACTTGCAGACGATTTTGAAATAACGCAAATTTATAGCTACTCAGTTGCTAGGAAATGGTTAGACTTTGAACTAATTTGCCTTTATTTCTGAAAATTTTTCTTACATTTATAAGTATCCATAAAATAAGGCAGAATTTACATGTATCAGTCTGTCTGTCGGTCGATCGGTCGGTCACAAGAACTCCTCCTAAACGGTGAATGGTAGCGACGTGAAATTTACACACGGCATTCTAGAGCATATTTTTAGGTCAAAGGTGTTATTTTCAACTTTCAGAGTTAATTAGTTCTTAAGATATTTAATTAAATAACGAACATTAGCCGCTTTTAAGCCTAATGCTTAGACGTTTTTTGCCAATAACTTCTGAAATCTTTATTAGACAACAGTTATTTTTATGCCATTTTAAAGACCAGAAAATGATCTTTTTAATGCTATTAATTCCATTGCGATGAAATATTTTCTCCGATTGCTATAAAGGTTTAAAAATATTTTTAACGTAATTTCTAACAATACTTTTTATTCTTATAGAAATAAATTCAAGCCAAATTACTGTTTCGCGCGTTTGCCAGTGTTAAAATTAATATAAGAAAATATTGCTTTCTTTGACCATAAACAGCAAAGGAGAATTTACACTTCCTGTTTCCTGTTGTGGTAGCATTTACAGCTTTTAATACGATTACACAGTGATCCAATGACGTTAGTGAATTATTCTATCGATGTTTTGTTTAATTTTCACAGTGAGATATTACAGAATATCCTTCTGTAGCTACGGTAATGGGCATTAACAAGGAGCATCATATTCTGTAGAGCTCTTCAAGATCTTAGAATTGTCAGGGGCACCTTCCGACAAGAATAGAATGATAGTCGGTGTGCCAGTACTACTAATACGTAACCTCGATATTCCGGGACTGCGCAATGGCACACGGTTAAAAATTACACACCTAGGTACAAACGTCGTGAAAGCTACTGTTATGACTGATATAGGGAGAAGAGAGAGTGTTTTAATTCCACGCCTTCCGATAACACCGAAGGATTTATCATCGCATTTCAAAAGGTAACAAATCCCTTTAAAAACATCATTTGCGAGGCTCAGGGCTAGACACTGAAAGTGTTTGGCGTACATTTGGAAAAACCATATTTTTCGCATGGTCATGTTCACTATATGTGGCGTATTCACGTATGTCCAGCCCACACAACCTCCACATTTGTGCAAATAACATGATATATAAAAGTGTATCAGCATAGATAAATAATGTTCATAACTCTATCAGCATACATGTACAGTACACTCCTGTCAGCCGTCCAAATAAGTATTATCAACTGTCAGAACTTTTACTTTCCCCTTTCAAAATGCAACAAAACATTTACATTCGTGAATTAAAAAAAAGAATAATTCAAATTCTTCGCGCACGAAGTCGCGGGTAACAGCTAGTAATATAATAAATGCGAAAGTGTGTCTGTCTGTCTGTCTGTCTTTCTTTCTGTCTGTCTGTCTGTTTGTTAAGCTTTCACGACCAAACTACAAAACCGATTTGGATGAAAATTGGCAGAGTTGTAGCTTCAAACCCAAGAACGGACATAGGCTAGGTGAAATCACGTTAAATTAATTATTTTTGACTACAGTAAAAATAGTTAACAAAGAAAGCCCACTGACTCCGCGATTCGCGATGAAGATTTTTATTTTTCAATCTACTGTCACGTGATCCTTCAGGAATGCGAAAACATGTGAAATAAATTATTTTTTAAATCAACTATCACGTAATCCTTTTATCCGCTGTAACTTCGGAACAAATTGTCCGATGCAAATTATTTTTATACCGTCTTAAAGATGAAAATTTTACCTTTTCAATGATATTAATTTTATTTCTGTGACATTTTTCATTCAATTTTTATTAATTTTTTAAATTTTACGTTCAAACGATTTTGAAATAACGTAAATTTATACCTACTTCGCTGCTAGGAAACGGTTAGACTTTGAACTAATTTACCTTTATTTCTGAAAATTTTGCTGATGTTTATAAATATTTATAAAACAAGGCAGAAATTACATGTATCTTTCTGTCTGTTGATCGATAGGTCGGTCACAAGAACTCCTCCTAAACGGTGAACGTTAGCGACATGAAATTTACACACAAGGTGCTATTTTCAACTTTCAGAGTTAATTAGTTCTTAAGATATTTAATTAAATAACGAACATTAGCCGCTTTTAAGCCTATTGCTTAGACGTTTTTTGCCAATAACTTCTGAAATCTTTATTAGACAACAATTACTTTTATGCCATTTTAAAGACCAGAAAATGATCTTTTTAATGCTATTAATTACATTGCGATGAAATGTTTTCTCTGATTGTTATTAAGGTTTAAAAATATTTTTGTAACGTAATTTCTAACAAGTCTTTTTATTCTTATAGAAATAAATTCAAGCCAAATTACTGTTTCGCGCGCGGTCTTTTGCCAGTGTTAAAGTTAATATAAGAAAATATTGCTTTCTTTGACCATTTACAACAAAGGAGAATTTACACTTCCGGGTTCCTGTTGTCGTAGCATTTGAAGCTTTTAATGCGGTTACACAGTGATCCAATGACGTTAGTGAATTATTCTCTCGATGTTTTGTGTAACTTTCACAGTGAGGTATTACAGAATATCCATCTGTAGATACGGTAATGGGCATTAACAAGGAACATCACATACTGTAGAGTTCTTCAACATCTTAGAATTGTCAGGGCACCTTCCGACAAGCCGAGATTGAATGCAGGTGTGGAAATACTACTAATACGCAACCTCGATATACCGAGACTGCACAATGGCACACGGTCGCAAATTACACACCAAGGTGCAAACGTCATGAAAGCTACTGTTACGACTGATATAGGGAGAAGAGAGAGTATTTTAATTCCACGCCTTCCGATAATGCCGAAGGATTTATCATCTCAGTTCAGAAGGCAACAAATCCCTTTAAAAATGTCATTTGCCAGGCTCAGGGGCAGATACTGAAAGTGGCAGATGTACATTTGGAAAAACCCATACTTTTCGCATGGGCAACTAACTATACATGGCGTGTTCACGTGTGTCCTGCCCACACAACCTCTACATCCTTGCAAATAATGTGGTATACAAAAGTATATCAGAATAGATAAACAATTTTAATAACTATATCAGCATACATGTACAGTACACTCCTGTCAGCCGTCCAATTAAGTATTATCTCCGTCAGAACTTTTACTTTCTCCTTTCAAAATGCAACAAAACATTTACATTCTTGAATTTAAAAAAAGAATAATTCAAATTCTTCGCGCACGAAGTCGCGGGTAACAGCTAGTAATTTAATAACTTCGGAAAAGTCAATATTTAATATCGGCTTTTGCGGAGAAATGCTCTACAATCCGACGAAGGAGTCAAAGAAATCATTTTCCATGTGTTTAAATCATGGATGCGATTATGTTATCAATATATTAAAAAATTAAAACAATTAACTTTTATTGATATAAAATTTATATATAAATATATAATAATTTGTACCGTTTTCATGACCGACCTTTAGCCGATTGTTCCAATTGCTCTTAATGTTGCCCCTCGCTTTTAAGGGGCCAACTCCCTAAATGCTATCACCTCTTGGCTCATTTCAACGGCGAAACTGAGGTAGGGGAAAGTTCGAAAAAATGTTTTTGGAATTAACTTATCTTAGATGAAAAATTAAATTGGATTTCACACATTCAAGAGCAAGGGGCTAAAGCAGTCAGCCAATAACAACAACTATGCCGTATAGCTGGACCAAGGTGGGGGCTAAAACAAAAATACAAAAGGATACTCTACCAAACAGTTACAGAGTGGATGCTCTTTGATGGACTTCTTGGGCCCTCTCTGTTTTTCCCAGATTGAAAAAAAACTGTCTTAAATACAGAGGATCTTCCTCCTTTACATTATCGGCTGTTACAGAACCACTCCAACGGCAGCTATACAAACTATTCCAGGTATCATGACATTACATCTTAAAGCTCAACAAGAAGCTGTTTTCATCAACATCACGTGTCTGAGAAAGGAAATAGAATTTGAAGGTATCTCCTATCAGCCAAGGGATGATGAAGAAAAAATCAAGAGCCTAACCATCCATCCATCATTATTTAATAGCATAAATCAAATTTCAACAACAGAGCCCTACAAAGAGGACAACAGCCTCATGTGCTTTACAGAGGATTCCAGAACAGAAATGGGAATAGGGTGCTCTTGTTGCGCATTCGAAAACGTCATCAAAGTCTTAGAATGGAAGGGAAAATTAGAAAAATTCCACACAGTGTTTCAGGTCGAATTAATGGGACTGAAAGAGGCGATCATCAGAGCAAGTCAAGGGAACGAAATAACTAAAATTTGGACACACAGCCTTTCGAGTATAATGGCAGTGCTTGATCCTCATACCTCTCATCAACATGTCAGAGACATTCAGTCCCTTCTCACACAGAATCGAAATATTCTGGTTAGATGGATCAAAGCCCATGCTGGCTATCGGGGTAATGAAGAAGCCGATACTCTTTTCATGAAAGTCATCGAAGAAGGCGTTGAAATGAAAGCTCTAAACCCTCGATGCGAACTCAAACAACGTTTACAAGAACTGTTTTTTAAAAAATGGCAAAATTTCTGGGATAATGGAAACACTGGACGTTCTGTTCATAAATTGCTCAAATCAGTTAACCTAAATCCAGTCTTTTGGACACGTGAAAAAATTCTGTTTGTCACGGGACATGGTCCATTACCTTCATTCCTTAACCGTTTCCATTTATCGGATAGTGACACTTATGCCTGCGGAGAAGTCGACGATCCCATCCATTATGCAACATCTTGCCCATTGACTCTCTCTTTTCATATTAGGAAACCTTCTACTTCACTGGAAAGTCTGTGGTACCCAAGAGTTCTGGGGAATCCGAATTCAAGTAAAAAGAATTATAAACATGATTAAATTCATATTAGACAATGAAAACATAATGCGACTGGAATAAGTACTCACTTACCTTTGTACAATAACTCTAGCTTATCCTGCCTGACTTAGTATATCAATACTCTGAATATACTAAGTCCTTCCTTCCTCGTAAATCTTTAATAGTAATCATCCTATTCCTTGGATTCCACAATTAACACGCAATGGCTCCTCATCTCTAATACGTTTATCAAAACCTCTGCATTGATGTAAGTTTCCTCATGTTGTTCGTCATCATTTTCCTTTCATTCACACCGTGTTATTCAAGATATTGTATATATTCCTTTATTTTGTAGTGAATTCTATGTGTTAACACCAGCTTTGTAAATTCTTCATTTGTCATTCTTCTCTTGCTGTAATTTTTTTTGCAACTCAATGAAGTCCACCTACATCTATACCAACCTGGGTAGGTGGCACATGAGATCTAGAGATGGCGGTGTGGCTTTAAAGCGTTAAAGTCTGTCTGTTTTTGAACTTGATAATTCAACAATTCGAAGAGCTAGATGGATGGAACCCAACGATAGAATATTTCCATCAGTTTTTAAGCTAAATCCGTTTGCGAAAAGTCTGTCTGTTTGTCAGTGCGCATGTGAACAAGATAACTCAAAAACGTAAATAGTCAGAATGATCAAATTTAGTTTACCGTTTCTTATATATATATATAAGATCAGGCTTTAAAAAAGGTGAAAGGCAGTCCATTTTCATCATGGTAGAGACCATATTTGTTTAAATCTTCTTTTATTTAGGCATCAGGCGTTATTTCTTCATAGGTAAAGTATTTAATTTTTATGTAGCTCCATGACCAGTATTCAGAAGTTTACGCCCGAGCGGCGAGTTGTTGTTGAAAGCTTACATGCTGGCGTGAAAAAGGGCAGAAATGAATGCGCAGAACGCTTAAGTACCCAGAAGAGGGAATTTCCCCTTTAGAAACTCGTGACTTGAAAAGAAAGTTGTAGTGCGTTGATTATGATGAAAGTAGAAGTATTTAAAATGAAGTGTCGTTAAGATTATTTAGGAAAGTTAAAAAATTAAAATATCACATATATATATGAAAAGATGTAGGGCCAAATCCTTGAAAGGATTGTTAAAAGGAATTGGCCCTAAAGGACTATAGATAAAAAATAATATAGGACCAAATTCATAAAAGGCTTGAATGCCTAGCTATCTGTGTGTTCGTGGGTATATGAGTAATATTACTCCAAAACGCAACTATCTAGTTAAATGAAATTTGATATGTACTCTTATAACCTAAATTGTGTATCTGTATAAAATTTTGGATCTAGTCAGAAAAAAGAAGAACTTGCAAAATCTATATTCTGTTTTTAATAATAAAGTGCGAACCAGACAAATGCACCATATATTGTTAATATACGAAAAAGTCGGGAGGTGAATATTGCAACCGGTTTTTTCTTAAAGGCCCTAAGTCCTTGGTTGTTAGATTCCTTTAAAAAACCTATAACTGTTTCTAAACGGGATATGTACCTTTTCAGGCCGGCTTTGACTGTATTTAATATATGAATTCTAAATTTGCTGAAGAAGCTAATTAGTTCCGATATGGAAAAATGGAATAATTATTTACAACACGAAATAGATATTTTTCTCACTGAAGTCATTGTTCATTTTTTTCACAGTTTATTGTTAAGGAGCGTGATAGGCAAACAAATTTCAAGCAGCAAAAAAAAGAGGCGATTTCTCTCAAGTTATACATCAACGGCTGCGAGAAAGCCGCGCTTTAAGAACCCTTTGAAGTCCTTTACAACCCGACGGATCTAATCAAGTGTGGGGACTTGAAAAAGAGGGGTGGAGAAAAAGGGGGAGAGAAATAAGAAAGTAGCAACCAAAAAGTGGGGGAAAAAGTAGCGATTTTATTGACAGTTTTCGCGACAGAAGAACCAAGCTGTAGAAGAACGAGGCAAGGAAAAAATGTGTACCGCATAGAGAGAATAGTAAATGTAAAGAATTTGGCAAGCTGTGCACCCACAGAGAAAAAAAAAAGAAATAATAAAAGAAGAAACGTTTCCCGATTCTGTGTAATAAGGGCCGCTTTCGCATCATATGCAATTTCTTCTTTTCTTCTTTCCCATTGGTACATTTCGAAATCTGTTTTCTTTACTTTTGACTCTTTCTTTATTTCTTCTATTTTTTCGTTGTGCTTCTCTTCTTCACGCTATTTATTTATTTTTTCCCTTATTCGTTCGCAAATATCTACCAGTAAGTAACTCACGTATAAAATAGTGTAAAACACTGTAAATGCGTAAAATGAAGAGGATAGAAAATAAAATTCACGTAAAAGCTCGGCGTTATTTGTGACAGTTGCGTTTACGACTTCTTATTACTGATTCGCAAAACGTCTCTCAAAGAATACTAAATGCAATTTTTCCCTTTGAGCTTTGGCTGCAAGTCGCTTTACAGCTGGGGAAATTTGCCTCTCTAAAAATTTTTCAGAACTCTGAGAGCTTATATTTACGAAAGTTTGAGAAATCAAAGCTCGAAATGGTAGTATATAAATCCCGATCAAATTGCGAGAAAAGAATGTTTTGTCGAAATGAAGAAATAATTTTTAAACGTTTCGGTGAAATTACATGTTACTTAGTAAATGGAAATAAAACACGAAAAGTAAAAAAAACAATTATGTTCTGAAATTTTGTTTCAAATAAGAAAAGTAAAAAGGCTAATTACTTAAAGTTCTGGAAACATTTAAATTAAGAAGACATACTTATGCAGAGATAAAGCGTTCGGTAAAAAACTTTCTTTGAATTATTTGATTTTATTGCCCAAAGGCTAGACTCGGTCATATTACGCTAATGAGTCGTAATATGAAAATATATTATTTCAGAATAAAAAAATACATATATTAATATTCAATGCATCATAATTGCCAATGTTTAAAATTTAAGAATGTTAAAACGACTGAATAAGCTATGAATTCCAATTAATTTCAAAGCAGCCAGCACAAAGTAAGTTTGTCGGCATGTATTATAAATTTTGCATTACGCAAGATGAATTTTAATGTCGTTACCCTAATACATGTGTTACACAAAGGCGCATTGCAAGAATGTAAAATACACCATAGATTTAGAAACATTTTGAATTTCTTTCTACTTCACTGTTCAAATAAAATAAAAATTTCAAGTTATGAATGATATGTAATTGGGATAGGTAATAGGAATGATAGCAAAATACTTAGTGGAAATTATGGGGTATTAAATAAATTATTCTTGCGTCAACCGTCTTTAGTTATTTTTAAGTTACAATGAAATTACTCTGTTTTTATCACAAAATGCATTTTGATATAATATAATGAAATGAAGCATTAAAATATAAATGTACGTATGAAGCATAACGTATTTTTAAATACACTTCAGATGGCATATGAATTAGATAAAATCCGACAGATAACTGCAGCTTGTAGATATATAGTCAAATTAACTGTCTGAAAAAGAGTATTGGATAACAGTATTCTTGTAACTATTTTTTCAATTTTTATTAAATTGATTTGCCTCTAGAGTCCTTCATATCGTTTGAAAGCAGTTACACAATCAGGAGCTACTATTTTCTGGATTTTGGTTCACTAATTCAAATTGTAACTAACCTTCCAGCTGGCGCGCCTGAGCAAATTTTACGACAAACGGGATTTTTCCTACCCTGTTCTCTTATTCGGAGTCAAAACTGCCTGAAAGTCGTTGCTATTCCTTCATGCGACTCCTCTCTTCAGGATTAAATGGGTTTATCCGAGTTTCAAGGTGATTTTATACTTTTTTTCGTGATTTTGTCGTAAAGTTTATGCCCCGCGCCCGCTCGTGTAATTAAATTAATGTTTTAATGTTTCAGTTTGATAATTCTATATCCAGTCCGCATGAGGACGATTTAATATTTCATTTTATATTATCAAAGATATTTAATATGTAATAAACCTGCCAATAATCAACCAAGCCGAAGAATTTTCTTGAAATCTTAACTTTCAGTCTTATGAATCAACACCTCACTACTCGAGCCCAAAACATCTGATCTTCGCCATATGACATTACCATGTTTTTAAGTATAAATTATATATCACAACCTGAAAAAGTAAGTGAACAGCAACCACCATTGAAAAGAAGAGCTTATAGTTTTTGTTTAAAAGAAAGAAAAAGATAACCAAAATCCATGAAATGCAATAGGTGCAATATATTCTGTACTTGTAAGCGTCACTCTCTAGCAAAAGTTCAGTATTTCTAATGCAAGGACAAAGATTAGAAACTAAGAAGAAAGTCTTTGTTGTACAAGCATAGCTTGTATTATAATTTCATATTATATATTTCTAAATACATTTTTTTATAAAATAATATTATTAAATCCTATTACTTTCTCTGATTTCAGTATAATTTTAGATTTTGTAAATAATATTAAAATTAATTTTCACCCTTGATGTAAATATTTGCTTTTCTGACGTGTCTGTTATTAATATTGTGAGGTCTCCCCTTCCCTCTTTTCCACGACAACGGACCACACAAGTAAACCTTAGGGCATCTAAGAGGAAAGCGTAAGAGTCATAAAAATGGTCGTAAAACGGTGTTACGCAAACCCAGATGGGTTCAGGGGAGAGTTCGCGGTATCGTCTGTGTAAGACCCCACAAGTGGAGACGGGCAGTTAAGAAATGACCACTTCAATGACAGGCTGGAAGGAAGGCACACGACTGCGGTTCGATGATTTGTTCAGCTGTTTGACAAATCTCTAAGAATTCATTCTTCAGCCACTCCTCTGGGCTCTGAGGGTAGGTGTTTAAGAAGAGAAGACGATCGAAGAAGAAGGAGACGGTAGCTGAGAAGTAAACACAAGGGGTGATACTCAGTGGTTTTGATTTGCGCAATCTGAACTTTGATGAACCGGGCGTTTATTGACCCCGTAACTTTAGCCCAATCCTTGGCTAGGCTAACTCCTTTGGTGAGCTGTGGAATTGAATAGTAGCATCCCTTTGGTGGATCGCGGGAATTTAGCGGGCGTTTTGCATAACCTCGCTGTCAAATACCGACTCCGGTTTCTCTTACTCATCCTGAGCCAGCCCTTTAGTCAGAGCTTGGCTATAAAAATCCCTGTGGTAGATTACTACAATTAATTGGGCGTCCTGTTAACCTCAATTTCATCTACCGGTCCTCTGTGTTTTCATAACTCGCCTTGAGCTGTTACAATTTGCTGAACTCTCATAGTTCCTGAACTGATTATCAGTTGCATCACGATTAAACTCACCTTTGTAACTTCGACTAAGTCAAGTTACGTTCATTATTGACTCTCGCGATACATATCCGGGACTTGTTATTGCGTATTCTTGAATGTACAAATCATTTTTAATTATGTCTTGTACATAGGCCATTAGTCAAGAAGTTTTATTAAATTTTGATATGCTGTAATTATGTGTCTGTTGATCTTTGATCAGATCCCGATAACACTGGGCTAAGACCTTACAGTATTCTGAAATAATTTACAACTGTCATAGTAAAAATGAAGAAAATTATTGTGTCGTAAAAAGTACAACACGCGCCCGCTCGTGTAAATGATTTTAGCGCGCCCGCTGGAAGGCTAAGCATGTTATTTAAAATCGAGCGAATTTCAATCTTAGCACAACTAACTGTTTATAATTCATAAAGAAAGTAATTTTGAAAGAACGTTGAATTAAAATTTGTTTTAAAATATCATGTAAAAACACTTTATTTTAAGATGCATGATTTGGAATTGATTCTGCATTGTATAACTGTATAGAAAAAAGTTTATTTTATTATTGAATCAAAGCGGATGGAGTTTCTTTTCTTTAAAGTGTTAATAAAATAAGAGTCGGATGTAAAAACAATAAAAATCCTGTAATATATGTACATGATCAGTTTATATTGCAAAGTTTTAAAACGCTCTAAGCTATTTTTAAAATCATCAAGATCCTTAGGGAACCGAAGCGTTAACAAAATAGTCTTCTTTCAAAATAAAAATTGTCTTATCATCTTAAGTTAATAGCAGAATACCAATATACTACATTGTATCCTTTTATAAACAAACTGTATTCGAAGCACGCCAGCGTAAGAAGATATTTTCAGAAGGTCTCTACGTTATAATAGAACCGTTCAGATTCTACAACTTTTAACACATCGTTTTCTGTGTACTTACTCGTTTAACAAGCCCATGATTTTTGTTGTAACACATCATTATCGCCTCGAACGATTCCGCTGACACTAATTGTCAGGGTTGTGTAATAAATGAACTTCCGTCTGACAGCTTTCCTCTGAAATGAAAAGCACGTGATTGATAAAAATTAAAATGCTGATTTCGATAAAGACTTTTCATGCAACACTCGGGAAACGGAAAATGTGAATGCTGTCATCATTGAATTCTTCTGTAACAAATGAATATTTTCCAGACAGTATGTTTGTATAAAGATTAAGATGTTCCTTCTCATTTTAAAACATAAATAAGAACGGTAAACCGTTCAAATATTTTGGATAAAGAATTATTAAGTGAAGAAAAGATGCTTTCTGAGCATTTGAATACCGGAACGGTATCAAAAGAATCTACATGCGTGTATTTATCTTGAATATGTATCAGTGGCATTTCTATCAAGAAAGAGTTCCTTTTTCTTCAGAAGATTTCAGGGAATGATGGTATTGAATTAAACAACTATAATGGTTGCAAAATATATAGCATCATGCGATTTTACATGATGCTTTCTAATTTTAAAAGCGGTAAATATTTTCTTTAATTCTATTGATACCGCTATATTAGAGTCAAGTTCCAAAGCTACAAATGAACAATTTAGGGACACATATCAACATTTTGAGCCATGGGCAAAAGACGCAGATGATATTTGAGCTAGCCTTCTTTCCAAAGATTTATTACAACATCAGGCATTTTATCGAGATAAATTCAACGTGAACCAGTCAGCAAAAATCTGGAACTTTCATGGAAACGGTTTTAAGCCCGCGGGTTTCAAAAAACCTGCAACCATACACGGCTCCAGCATGAATTTGAAACTTCTTTAAGCCTAATCGCATGAATTCAGGTTAACAGTATTTAACGAAAATAAAACAGATATTAAAATGTAAATAACAAAATATACTAACTTGAACAATTTAATATATTTTTCTATAATTAATTCAAAGAGCAAATCGGTGATCAATACATATTTGTTATATTTATTTTAAAAAGCAAAACATCAGTAAAGATTTGTTTTTGATAAAAAGTTGAAATTTAGTTTACTAGAAAAATAAAGCCAATCATAAAATGAATGCCTTCAAATTTTAGACTAGAAACAAACGAAATCCATGTTAAAAAATAGAAATTTCAAAATGTATATTTGTAAGAATGTGATGATATAGGAATATGTAAACTAGCAAGATGACCATTTATTTTTAATTTTCATTTGTGAACCTTTTGATAACAAAATATTTTCTTTTAAATAGCTTCTGCTTACGATAATTTTTTTCAATTATCAATATTTTTTTCATGCTTATCTTTTTCTAAGCAAAATGATATTTCATCAATTTTCTTATTAAGAAAAACTGACATCAAAATGAACATAACTTGTATTTCAAAATTCTAATTTTTAATATCAGTTTACCAAGTATTTGACAAAAAATTAAAAAATAATAATAAATTAAATTGATAAAATCCATTTCAATTGGAATAGTAGGAAGCACTTCTCAGGTAAATAAAAACCGTTTGTCTTTCATTTGAAATATTTAGCGTTGTAAGATTTCATTTATTCATTTAATTTCTCATTTCATGTTTTAAAATTTATTTAATATAAAATTATTTCGGGAGAAATTTAATTAATTATTCATGGAAGTAAAAGCCTCATAATCTTCTTTACTTTTCAGTCTAGACTGAAAAGTAAAGAAGACTCAAAGACGACAAATTCAAAAGGGAAATCAATAATAATAAATCTAGCATAGAAAAAACTGATGCATAATGAAAAATATAATCTGAAATTTAATTAAAATATCGCCGAGATGAATTCTTATTAAAGATTGATGAATGAAGCCTAGCAAGATTCAGGAGAACAGAAACCAAATGATATAACTCATAAATACCGTAACATGTTGGAATTTCTAAACAATTTTCTTTGTATGTTAATTGGCCCGAAACTAGAATATCACGTTTCTGTAACACAGAATACATCATCCTTAACACAAATCGTCCCAAGCAACCTAATCTAAAGCATGCTGTATCTGACAGATGTCATCTCTTCTCCATATTAATTCTCTAAAACGTATCGGGCAAACCGTGTTGTTATTATTAAGTATTCAATATTGACAATCCGTTGCGGAGTAAAGGCTAGGTTCATTTGCATAAATCGTTGTGATAAATGAAGATTACACGAGCTGAATTTGCATTTACCAGTCACGATGGAATTCATAAATTAATGTAATTATAAATTCAGATCGTAATATAAAACATTTACGTGAAGATGATGTAGAATAATATGAGATCAGCATGAGTCAATGCATCGGTTCCATTGTACGTGACATTTTTGCTAAACTCTTAGATGTTAAATCTTCGTATCCTTTAATAAATATTTCATTGTGTTGTTTAATTCATCAGAAATAGATACTACTTTAAACCGTTCTGGTCAAAGTTTCAGTTTTCACAGTATTTTACTTAAAGTTAAATGTAGACTATGGATAAGATTTTTGTAAATGTATCAGGCGATGTTATTTTTTTCGAAACTTCCTTTAAAAGAGTAAATAAAATCAATAAAAATAATGCAAATTATTTTAAAGATTTAAAAAATAATGATTACGATGTGCTTCAAAATACAACATGAAATTATTAAGCAATATCAACATTTTGTCACTTATAATATTAGCGGCAGTCAAAGTTACAATTGTTAACGCAGGACTACGTTCCTCCCATTGGGCTCTCAGAAAGGAATTTGATTCACACGCCAAAACGCCCCAGAAACGTTGTATGGGAGATCCTCTATATCTCGGCAACTACATATGCTAAAAACATAACTAATGTCTTATTTTAGAGATAGAGGGTAACAACAGAAGTTTAAAAATAATCGGTAAAGATTCACGCGAGTAAGTAGTCCTACGCCTTTAACATCCGCGACTGTTTGAAAAAGACTGCCTCCCGTCATTTTTTTAAACTTTGTAAAGACTTTTTAAGGCAGACAAATTTACAAGGCTATTTTTTTAAAGTTGTCTATGACCCATATTTCAAAGATGCATACCTGTCATAATATGTTTTAATTTATAACTTAATAATAGGAACCAAAACAAATTTCAAGGATCTTAACCAGGGAAGACGTGCATCGGGTCTGTCAGGTCCAGAGGCTGTAAGAATTTACTTCAGAAAATAAGTGAAAAAGTTCCAGATTCACAGTAGCTTCAGAGTAGTGGTCATATAAGGAAGATGCGAGGATATTGATACTTTTTTTTGAAAAAGGATTTTATCAAAGGAAAGAATTAGAAATAAGACAATATATCTATACATTTGTTAATTTAATATAGGATTTCAGTCGAATATTGGTCCTTACTGACATAATAAAGCACTTATTGCATTTTTTTCCTCCATACCAAAGGTACATTCATACACACAAAAATATCGAAAATAATGATGATTAATAGGTGTGAAATCAAAACAAAATTTGTTCTATGAATAAACTTTGCATTCCAAATCAGTGTTTAAAAGTTTAACAAAGTAACAAATTTTTATTTTAATCAAAATTCAACATTTTTAATGACACTGGAAAAATAGAACAATACTGCCTCAAAAAACAATTTATCTCTACAGATAATAAAGGATAATGGGTGTGTGTGGGTTTAAAAATACTTTGGAGGGAGGGGATGTGTACCTAGAAGTCATTTTTGAAATTTTTAATTGATTAAAAAGGGAAATTTTCGCTTTTTTCCTTGATCACTTACGGAAATGGTATGGCAGAAAAATAATTTTCACACCATCTGGAAATGCAATAAATTATCTTTTCGTTTATATTACTTTAGTTTCTTACAATTTCTGAAATTCTCCAATTTTTGAAATTCGTAAAAATATATTTTAAACTTAATTTACAAAAATACTTTTCATTTTTGCAATGAAATTCAAACTATTTTCAGTGTTTAAACAAATACTTAATTGCGTGTTTCTCTTAGATAGTTCATTTTTACGTTTTTTCCATTTCTGAAGACGATTTTACAAAGTAGTTGCTGTTGAGGCACATTGATACACACAGAAGACGCGTATGCAATGTGCCCCGGAGTCAATTGTATCAATCTGCCCCAACAGCCTTTTTTTACTTAAAACAAGTGGTTAATAAAAAGTAGCACTTAACAACCTCAAATCTTAATATAGTTCAGAAAATTAAATATTTTTTCCTACCTTTGGAGCAGATTCCCTGTCAAGAAAACGTGTCCCATGTCCATTCAACCGGTTCGGTTGCCGTAATGGTATCAGGCACGGGGACATGGGGCGGCGTTCTATCAGGAAAACGTAACTAGTTAAAGGAATTACACAACACATACTTAGGGTAAAATTTACTTCGACGAGAAGATTAGCGGTTTGATTCATTTGTAAATTAACTTTTGACTCAACATGGCTGAAAAATACACCCTATGCTAAGGGTTGCAGTGAGTTATGTGAGGGAATATGAACATGTTATTCCATTCCATGCCATTCCAATCATCAAAATTTATGTACTGCATCAATGTTCCCTAGTATCAATCTACCCCAACTCCCCCTACTTGCTTACCACAGGAATTTCAAGAATTCACCCCATTTCTTATCTCAGAAATCATATGCTCGGACCTCGGAAGCCCATTGCTCGCGTATCCTTATAGAATTGAAGTGGAGAACAGATAAATCGCGACAGTTTATCTCTTATTGAGAAACAAATATGAAATGGAAAGATATGAAAAAATTTAACTGAACTATCAACTAATTAATAATCGATTAATGAAGACGATAAAGATATTGTTGATGAATAGATAGTGATCTTAAGTCGAATTATGAAGAGGACAACGAATCGGATGCTTGTGAATCCACAGATTATTTAGCAGAAATCTGCATTAAAAAATGTTGCAAGAAACAAAAAAATGGTTATGAAGCTGGAATCATCAAATGGTGTAAAAATTAATCACGCAAAAATATAAGAACTTTTACCCTCAACATCATCATAAAACTGCCCGTGAAAATTGGTGAAACAGAAGTTGTAAAATCGGTTCAAAATTTTTGGACATTCTTATCGATAAGACAATAATATCAATTATTATGGAGTGCATCAATACTTATATTCAGGCGATTGCAGGTGATTTTCGACGGGGAAGCCGTGCATTGCTCCTAAATAGCTCGGAAGCACAAGCATTCATAGATCTTCATTACTTTATGTACTCCCCAAAACAGATTTATCCGCAAATTATTTTTTTATATCTTATACAGTGAAATTTACTGCATAAATTGTTTTCGATTTCAATAAATGCAATTTCCTACACGTTTTGTTAAAAAAACTAGTTCACGAGCCTACGAAGCCGAACGCGCGTCTATCAATCAGTGCAAGAAACGCGCGTCCTCGCGGGTAAAATATTAAAAGATATACTGTTTATAACATTTCAAATCCAGAAAAATTCTCAAATTTAAAAAAAAATTATACATTTAAAAATTTACAATACTCTGGTGTCCATAACTTAAGGGACAAACACAAATTTATAATTTTCTTTGACTAAAGTTATTTGTAAGTGACGGAAGAAAATGGCATAAGCGCCAGGTAAGGAAAATATGTGTTACCTATAGACTTATGAATATGCAAATATTTTGAACCGCGTGACAAACACGTAAATCACTCTAGAGGTTTAAAAGTGAAGCAGGGCAATGTGAAAAAAAGATATAGCGTACTCGTTTTATAGATTATTTTTGTTTTTCCTCTTTTTATCGAAACTGATGTGAATTAAAGACCATATGTAGTAGATTTTACCCGTAGGAAAATTATGGGTAAGTTAGAAGAAGTTTATTCAGAAAAAACTGTTTCTAGTGAATTGCGATAAGTGTTATTGGACGGTTGTGTTGAAGATTATATGAACCTGTGTGTGTGTATGAGTGTGTGTGTGTGTAACCTCGGCAATTCGAACCTCATGGATCCAAAATTTCGGATAATCCGAAAATCTTTTTCTGAATTTTCTGAAATATCTTTTATTGAAAACGAAGGAAAATAGCAATTACGAATCAAAAACAAAGCTAATGTTTATTCCCCTTAACTTCTAAATGGTGACAGATTACGCCATAAATTTGGTGTCTAGGTATAGTAAAAAGGCTATGCGCTACTCGATGAGACAACTAACACCGCCATCTATCGACAAAATTTTAGAATGAGCGGTCCTATCTCGAAAACGGTACAAGATATGGGGGGAAAGTCAATTCGAAAATTGTAGAGCGTCTTTGATTTAGTACAAAAAGATACCTTGTACACACATTAGTACGAAGAAATTAACGTTTAAAGTCCACATTTGTTTGTTCTCGATTTCCGAAACTGTGACGTCTCTAAACCTGTTAAAACAAGAAAAAACAATTAGTTATCACAATATACCTTTATTTTCTGTTTTCTCCGTCATCTACAATGAAGATTTGAGTCCTTGTTTAAATTTCACTTTGCACACGTTTTAGCATATAGTTGGTGCACAAACACAAGTGACAGTAATACATCCTGCAATATTGGCGGAAAGATCCATACACCTGCTGTTTGAGTTATTTCGACAAGACAAAGTATAATGGGATCATTTTTTGCTCCTAAAAATAACATTTTCTCCTTTTATTCGTGTCATATAAAGTCAAAATTTCCGAAAATGCGAGCAAGCAAATGCGCATTTTACACGTTTTTTTCTTAGCATTATTGCACTCAAGGTGTCTTTTCGTACTAAATCGAAGACGCTCTGCAATTTTGTAAGTGACTTTTTTCCCGTATCTTGCACTGTTTTCGAGATAGGACCGCTAATTCCAAAATTTGCGGATAGATGGCGTTGTAAGTTGTCTCATCGAGTAGCGCATAGCCTTTTTACTATACCTAGACACCAACTTTATGGCCTAAGCTGTCACCGTTTAGATGTTAAGGGGGGGGGGCGAAACGGAGATAAGTGGGAACCCTGTAAATGGGATGCACTCGGTAGAGGGATGGTAGACCAGTCTCCACCACCACTTGGCATCGAAAGGCTTTTTTGTAGCGCTTAGACTGGAGTGCATAATTTGCGTCAAATTGTCCTGGATAATCTTTTCAAATGTATGCGCAGCCGATCTTACGCACGCATTACAATGAAGAATGAATACACTTTTTTTTACGGTTTCATAAAAAACTATAATCGAATTCTTATAACATTTTGCTTATATCTCCAAAATCCATAAATTGACTTGTTTTCTTTTTGTATCCCTCATTTTCTTTATATTCCCATAAATTAATTATTTTTCAAATTATATTTTTGCTTTATGTTTGGTTGTATTTTATATTTATTTCTTTATTATCATACAAAAGTTACAACTTGGTTTTTTTCTTATAAAATATTGTTAACCCTTAATTTGTGGGCAACAGTGTGTTACATTAACTTCGGTTCTGAGTAAATAACTTATATAAATGCTCTAATCTTCTATTTAAATGATCTAGGATAAAAAAAATCAAACACCTTTATAACGTATTAAATAATCCGTTTCAATTAAATATAAGTCCAAATAATTGGCAGTTTCGATAAAATCGGTCATATTTAACTGCTCTTATACCTGATATTTCGAAGATTTAAATCATTTGCATAGTTATAAAAACTTCAGAAAACTGATAATTATTGTCAAATATGACAGAAATGATTAGACCCATTCTATCAAAGTCAAAATACAAACATCAATGGAGAGAATTTTCACTTCCCTCTCGTAGTTAATTTACGAGATCTCTATTCACCCTCTATATACCTTGCCTATCATGTCCCTTTGCATCAGAGTATATCTGATAACTAAGTGTATTTCTAACGAGGGAAGACAAGAAAGCGCCGATGAGAATCAATAGAAAATAAAGGGAAATAATATAAAAAGAGGGGTAGTACATTTTTCAATCTTAATCAAAATTTTAAAGGGGATTTGAGATTTCATCTACACTGTATTCTAGAATTAAATGTTCGAATTTTTAAAAAGGAAAAAAGAGGAGCATTTAAATTATTTTGAAACGAGGATATTTAATTTTTTGTTGAAAAATCATTTAGGGAGCAATTGAAATAGCAGAAAGCGTAAGTTGTTATTAATAACAACTTTATCAAATGATTAATATATTTATATATTGAATGGCATGTATAAATATATTAATGAAAAAAATATTGCAAAATTAATATAAATGGCTGGAAACGGATAATCTTTCCCTTAAGAGAAGTTTTAAAAAAGCATGCCAATTTTCATTAAGAAAGTTTGTACGAGATGTAAATATTTATTTAATAAACATAAGCTTAATAATAACAAACTGAAAATAACACCAAAGGATGTCTTCTCAAAACATTGACTTTAATTTTCACTGAACGAATGCGAATAGCAGCAACCTTTACAGTAAAATAAACATTCTTTATTTCTGCTGCATCTTTTTTTTCGGGGAGAAGGGGAGAGAATTTCACTAAGCGATTAATTTTCACTTCATGTTTTGAAAAAAAAATGTCCCTCCTACTTATTCACTAAAGTTAATCGAAAGTACATTTCTTAAGTTAGAATCATTTAATTTTATGTGCGGATCTCGGCATCTGAATTTGTTTACATTTAAAGTCTTCTAAATTGATTTATTTCTAGTTTCGACAACCGACAATTATTCATTTGCTTCTTTAAAGGACTGAACAAGCACGATAAGGAAGTGAAAAAAACTGATTAATCTTGTTTCGTGAATCAGGATTTTTTATTGCATCTTTTTTAAAGGATTATCATTCATGAAGTTAATTCACTGGTAAGATAATAGATATAAAAAGGATGGATGAGATAAATTATGGTATCAAATTTTAATAAAAAAACTGAGGGGTTTTTTTCTGTATCTACATTTTCTATACTTTCGTATCTAGTCATGTTTATATTCAAATTGGATATTAAGAGTCCATAAATATTTAAAAAAATTTTTTGCTAATGTTTTTGATATTTCTGTTTTTAAATATCTTTGAAATATATTTTTACAAAAAGCAGAAAAACTGAAAAACCTAATTTAGAATTTTGATTTTCAAGAATTTATCATATCAAGATAGGAGAACTTTCTTTTATTTATTCACTTAGAAATCATTTAACATATTTTTTAAGCTAACTGTTTGATACATGTGAAATTATTTCTTGTTTCAGTTGAATTGAAACAAATCTTCAAGGAAAAAGTTTTACAGAATGAATACACATGCTATGAAATTCGATATTAACTACATGTAAATATTTTAAAAGACCGAAATCCCTTGTGTCAATGCTTTCAAATCAAATAGTTTTATTAAGAAATATTTTTAAATGTACATGAAGGTTGTGAATATACGTTAAACTAAATAAAATATTTTAATTTTTTAGCAATCAATGCAATTTAATGTAATTGTATAGAACGGAAAATGAACGGACAGTGAATGTGATTCCAATTACAATATTTAATATAAATTTCAGGATTTGTTTGATTTAACATCTAGCGAAAGATGCCTTCATTGTATTGTAATAATTGTTCATAAAATTGTAATTCTGAATGTATACAATTCATACTTTCTTTAAATCATTTAAAATCTGTTTAGTATACCTACATTAACAATAGTACTTTAAGTGTTTATTTTAAAGCAATAATTTTTGGAGGAACATTTCTATTTTGGGCACAAAAGAATGAAAACAACTCTATAAATTAGTCATTCGAAACAGGAATTCGAAATTGTTTCCATGCACATTCTTTCTTCATTCAAAAATTTCAGCAACATTTATTAATTATGTTATATTATTTTTTGTTTTTACTCTTAGAAAAAATGTAGCAGAACGAAAAGTTTGTGAATGAAATAATTTTCAGTTGACAATGTAGAAAATTTTGTGTTATGAATGATCGAAATGCTGAAACAGAATTCCCTCTTGTTAGCAATAATTAATGATTTTTAGAAAATGAATTGTCTCAGTAGCTATTTTATAAACCGTTTCAGATAGGCATACACTCAATTTGAAAAAAATGCTTTAAAGGCTTAAGTAATAACATTTTCTGTTGTTTTTGTCAATAGACGTACTACTGAAAAAATTACGAAGTCTCAACTTCTATGCAGACCCCCTATTACTCAGTTATTAAAGTACTCCAAACACACTAAAAATTAATGAAAAAATTCGACGGGAGGCTGTCTCTCTAAACGACCGCTGGTACTGAGGGCGTAGACTTACTTACTTTATTCAGCTGTGACTTTATGCAACTAAAGTTGTTCTATGTAACTTTGACCTATTACCTATGCTCTATTATTTGTATTCTATGTATTTTTATTTGTACTCTATTCTATGTATTTTATTGAATATGACTAATAGGACCCGGCAACTCCAAAAATATTTAGACTTTGTAACTTTTACAGCAATACATTTATTGACTCAAAAACATAATATATAATTTATTACATTATTTAAAGCATTTTGGCAACTGGAAGTGTATGCTTATCAAATGGTTTAAAAAATGTCTATTGGGGAACGATTAGAGTGGATACCCGATATACGTTGTTGATATATATACTGATCCCGATATATGTTGTTATATATATATATACTGATAATATTTACGTCTTTTTTTGTAAGCTATATCCAAAACGGAGCGTACTTTCAATTAAACATTAATCTTCAAAAGGAAGGCTTCGTTTAAATATTTCCATTCGGTATTTTTCGCATCGAAAGAAGTATTCTTTCTATTAGCTTTTGTTTAAATTCATTTCTCACCGATAATGCATTCGCTTATGAAATTAAACTGTCTAAAAGCTACGGAGACGTAAATTTGATTTTGATAATAAATTCAATGAAGCATTATTTAAGAAATGGCTATTTCACATCTATTTCAATGAATGAATTTTTCTTCTGAAAAGATCAATACCCATTCAAGCATAAATATATTTAATCTTTAAAAAAAACTAAAATTCCTATCCTTTATTTTTTAATCTTTTCCCATCCGTTGCTTGGTTGCTTTAATACATGAATGAAATTTTTGATAAAATTAAACTCGACCCTCTTAAAGAAAAGATTCGGAATATAATTCTCCATTAAAGCTTTGATCAAAAGGTCGGTTCAATAGGAGAAGATTTCTAGGCAATTCAATTTCTTGACGATTCTTTGTAGTTTTCGAAATCTATAATTGATTTGACAGGGTAATGAAAATATTTCGAAAATTGCAAAAATGCTTAGATTTCGTAGTTTGCTTTTGTTTTTTCTTTGAAAAAAGTTAATATAATTATTTAAAAAAATGAAACCCAGTTTCAGAAAAGGAGATTTTCAAAGTGAAAATAAATTTGAGATATACATTTAATTCATTTAATCGATTCAAGTAAAGTCTTTTCTTTGTTTATAAAAGAAATATTTTTAAATAGATTGATATAAATGTTTCTGCTACTCTCACTAAAAAACATTTCTGAAGTGATTCAATTTACTTCAGATGTATTATTTTGATTTTTTCTGAAATACACTGACATAGTGCATTTAAATGATTTTCGAAATAGTCATGGAATAAAGAAAGAGTTTTATATTTCTTATTATAAAAAATGAAATATTTTCTTCTATAGACAATTATTTAAAATGGGATTTTTTAATGCGCCATAGTTCGAAATTAATTTCAGAACTAAAATAAATCTGTTTTTAACAGAAAAATCATACTTTATGCAAAAAGTACTTTCATAGACGAAATTGTTTACCGTTTCAAAACAATTTTATTGAAAATATCGGAGTCCATTCTAAATATTTAATGCAATTGAGTAGGAAATATATATTTTCCAAAGATATAATTGTTTCTCATTTAGAGAATTTAATTATGCCCTTAAATGACATTTTTTCCTAAACAGTAAATGATAACTATTAAAAACACCAAACAATATTGAATATATCGAAATAATGATATAGTTTTAGTCATATATATATATATACATACATATATGTGTGTGATATTTTAATTTTTTAACTTTCCTAAATAATCTTAACGACACCTCATTTTAAATACTTCTACTTTCATCATAATAAACGCACTACAACTTTCTTTTCAAGTCACGAGTTTCTAAAGGGGAAATTCCCTTTTCTGGGTACTTAAGCGTTCTGCGCATTCATATCTGCCCTTTTTCACGTCAGCATGTAATCTTTCAACAACAACGCACCGCTCAGGCATAACCTTCTGAATACTGGTCATGGAGCTACGCAAAAATTGAATCCTTTACCTATGAAGAAATAACGTAATATCCTCAATGCCTGAATAAAAGAAGATTTAAGCTAAATATTGTCTCTTCCATGACCAAAATGGACTACATTTCACCTTAGTACAGCAATTTATCCTTGCAGTGAGAAATATTAACAAAAGAAATGACATAAACTATTTAAAAAAAAACAACAAACGAACAAAATCAGAGCACTAACGTCCGGGTCGCGTCCCGGGAAAACACCGAATATTATTATTTCCACTCTTACGGGATTTTCCTGCTGACGACGCGTCCCGGATGTTAGCATTCTGTTTTTGTTTGTTTGTTCTTTTTCTAAAATAGTTTCATGTGGTTTCTTTTGTTTATATATATGCGATATTTTAATTTTTTAACTTTTTCAATCATTTTCAACGACACTTAATTTTAATTATTTCTACTTCCATCTTAATATTTGCACTGCAACTTTATTTTCGAGTCACGAGTCTTTTTTTCCGGGGAAATTCCTTTCTCTGGGTACTTAAACTTTCTGCGCATTCCTGTCTGTCCTTTTTGATTTCAACATGTGAACAAACAACAACGTGGCGCTGCTTCGCACATTACTTTTCTTTTGTCTGGTCTAGATACTCGTATAATACGATTATTTTAAGTATTGAAAAGAACCTATATTATTGTCTACGATGGAATAAAAGAGGATTGAACAACAACTGTCTATTGCTTTACCAGCATGGATTACTTCACCTTTTAAAACCTGATCTTTCATATATATATATATATCATAAATTTAGTTCTATTTGCAGATAAGTTGCAATGCAAGATAGAAAAAGAGTAAACAGTAAATACAGTAGTAATTATCTTTTGCTGATATAAAGAAGTCAAAACCCATAATTCTACAACTAAAATAACAAAATTTGTAAATATTGTAAAATCCTGAAATTATCCCAAAATCTAAAGAAAGTACAGCTAACTAATTTTTTGAATACTTAAAATTCAACATGAACATATAATCACTCTGACATAATATATATATATATATATATATATATATAAAGTGCACACAGAATTAAAATTAAAATACAAACAAAGTTGAAAATGCAGTTTTAATTGGAAATGCACACTTAATGTGGCCAACAAGACTTGAGACTTGTTTATCATGTTTATCTACATGTACAGCGCTTACCCTCCGCGAAGCCTAATTGCTGGATAGAAAGAAAGTGTATAACCCTAAAATTACTACAGAACAAGAAGTTAAGAAGAAAAGACATTAAACTAATTTAATTCGGAAATACTTCAGTTATAGCACATTATCAAAGAATCTTAATTCAAATTTAAGATTAAAAAAATTTAACAATTATCCAAGAAAGATCAAATTTCAAAACTTTTTCAGCAAATAAATTTGAATATGATGCGTGCCATTTCACAAAACACTAAATACAATGTACTAAAGAATACAGATCTGCAGAAAACTTGAAACTTTTTATCAATTATAAATTAACAACAAAACCATTTTTAAATATCTAAAAATAACTTAAAATTAAAATATAATTATTTTATGCCAAATTTATATCTATAAAATTGTAACATGTGTATATTAATGAAGTCTACAATTGTTGAGAGAATGAGAAGTACATAATTTGTGAGTGCAAAGATCATAGAATTACAAAAATCGTTTATTCTACCCTTGATTCTAGTAATATGTTACGGCCAACGTAGTTAATCGGTTCTTATACATAATAACCAGATTTTTAGCCGTTATTACATATAATCACGGTAGTAAATATACATAATAGATATAGTTACAGGGTTTCCACTTAAATTAGGACCACCCCCTCTCAACTTCAGAAGGACGGCAGCTATAGTCGTGAAAGTAGGATCTAGGTATAGTAAAACGTCTATGCGCTATGCGATGAGAACACTTAGAACGCCTTCTAGTGGCAAACTCTTGCGTTAACGTTCTAATCTCGAAAATGGTACAAAATAGAGGAAAAATATCAATTACAAAGTTATAGCGCATTATCTATTTGGTACAAAAAGACACCTTGTGCACATCAATACGAAAAACAGAACGCTTAAAATGCACATTTGTTGTTCGTATTTTCCAAAAATGTGACGTTGCAAGACATGGACAAAAGGAGAAAATGTTGTTTTGGGGGCAAAAGAATGACCCCATTATACCTTTTCCTGTGGGAATAACTCAAGCAGCAGGTGTATGGTCATTTCCGCCAATATTGCAGGACTTTCTAAGACGTATTACTGTTGCTTCTGTTAGCAAAACAAATACTAAATGCTAAAACGTGTGCAAAGTGAAATTCAAACAGCGACCCAAATCTGTAACGCAGATGACGGAGAGAGCACTTTGAACACTGAAAATAAAGGTATATCGTGATAACTAATTTTTTTTCTCTTTTAAACCCATACTGCGACGTCGCAATTTTGGAAAATGCGACAAACAAATGTGCATTTTAAGCTTGGTGTTCTTCGTATTAATGTGCGCAAAGTGTATTTTTGTACTAAATAAATAACGCTCTACAACTTTCTATTTGACATTTTCCCGTTATTTTGTACCGTTTTCGAAATAGGAACTCTAACTCCGAAGTTTGTCATCAGGTGGCGTTCTAAGTGTTCTCATCGCATAGCGCATAGTCGTTTTACTATACCTAGATCCTACTTTCACGACTATAGCTGCCGTCCTTCTGGAGTTAAGAGGGGGTTGCCCTTGTTTAAGTGGTAACCCTGTATAATAACGGCAACATTTAAGTATAATAAGCGATTATCAACATTCACCGTAACATATATATTGTGAAAAATAGAGTAAATTAAATTTGTTATGAATATTTATACATATTCATAGTGAAAAGAAGCTTAAAGTTTTAAAGAACTGATTAATAAATTAGTCATTTATCGATACAATATAACTATTTTAATTTGGTAATCTTCATATTCCTGTAAAGATGTTTTCCATTGATATTAAAAGACATGAAAGATTAAGCATTGCATATTGTACAGAGAAGTTTTACTTCTCTCTAAAAATTATTTCACATGATACATATTTTTTTATTCATTCTCTTCCTAAACATCCAGGAAAATATTAATCATTTTTTTCTTTTCTGATATTTCTTTAATACCTTACTTCTCTTAGAAATATCAACATGCTAGTCGCTGAATTCTGTACATCATACTTTGAAGGTTTTTATACAGATAACAACATAGAACGTACCATAAAAAAATAAGAAAACATGGAATCAAAAAATACGCATCTAAATATATTAAAAGCTTCTTATTTCGATAACCCTTTTCTAGAATGAGATTCTTATCATAGAAGCTGCAAAAAGATTTGTATAATCCAGTTTTCTCCAATGAGAAATGAACGAAGAACAGACGGAATTCCACGATATGTTTCTTCTATTTCGGTTTTTTTATAACCTGAATGATAAAGCTCTCCATTTTAGTGTAAATACTATTCACATTTTTGCAAAAAAAATATGCGTACGACAGATAAGGAAGGTTTAACTTTCTTTTAAATCAAGCTATCAATTAACTTTATTTACGGCGGTATAGAGGCTGTTCTAATGGAACGTTTCCTAATGTGTACGGATTGGTATAATACTGTGCAAGTGTTGCATTTTTCTTTATGTATGGGATGGTAAATATGATATAATAGTATGACATTTCCCTTTAAATATGGTTTAGTACAGATGCTGCATTAGTATTTAATTTTCTTTTGAATATATGTTACTACAAGTGCTGTACTAGTATAATGTTTCATACTGAGTACACACGCAGCCCACTAAGATATCTGGATATAACTGTCTGATATTTAATCACCATTTAGATAGTTTTTTCTGCATATATTGATGCACAATTACGTGTGATATGGATAGGTTTATAATTAATGAAGAAAAAACGTCGAACTGCCCTCACGGACGGTAAGACGGCGGAAGATATTAGAAGATATTTGTAAACTCCAAAAACGGATAAACAATTTCCTGCTTCTCTGCCGAAATTTCCATTTTGTAAGAATATTTTGAGATTTCATCGAATCATGATCTTATATTCAACATTTTAATAATTTGATTTCTTTGAATAAAATGTTAATAAAGCTCTGCACCACACATTTGTGCGGTGAGGAAACTTGGGAAGTGATGCGCCTTCAAGTCCATCATCGGATCATGATTTAAAATTATAGAATCTTCACCAAAAAAAATTCCGTGTTGCGGTAAATTAGATTATTAATATAGGAACTTAAATTAATTACTGTCTCTGGTATGATTTAATGTAAATTTGTGTTTAATTGTGAATCAAATCAATGACAGATTTGAAATTATCATAAAAATGTATTTTAGAAACTATTATTAAAGCCACAATTAAAAGTCAGCCCTTGGTCACTGCAAATTATTCCACTATTAGATGTAAAAGAATTAAAGCTCAGAAGTTGTATAAACTATAAAAAAGTTAATATTTTTTTTATTTTCACACTTTAAATTAATAAGAAATAAATTGTTGAATACCTGTAGAGCCATTAGCGAATTAATATTACAATCATAACTATTTGAATCATTTATAGTAATGTTTTGTAAAGAATAAAATATAATTTAAGTGATAAAAATGTTTGAATTTCGTTTTTCATTATTTCCGGTAAAACTTTGTTAAGAGTAAGATGAGCACTATGGTTATAAATAAAATTTTAAATTTAATGATTTCAAATTACAAATTACTTACAAATTATTAATGCTTACAAATTACTTTCAAACATTTTTAATAAAACTTATTAATAATTTTAAATATAGTTTTAAATTTTTATAGTTAAAACAGAATTAATTAATTTAAATAAATGAAGACATAATGTTGAATGCAAAATTTCGGAAAAATGATGGCTATTAAACCATTCAATCGGTTATAAAAATCAGGTAAAATTCATTGAAAAATTTTTGAAAGCAAACGAAAGATTAAGATGAAAGTTTTTCCATAACAGGAAATTAGAATTTTATACATTTATACGAAAATATATTCATAACTTTGAAAATTATTATAATGAGTTGTAATTCAAATTTTTAATAATTCTTGTTATTCTTAGTAATGCATTATTATTTAACAAAATTTTAATTAATCAAATCCTTAATAATTAATGTTATTATTATTATCCATCTTTACCTGCATTAATCTGTTTGCCGTCATGTAATCTACAATAAATATTCATATCAAAAAATTCTTCTGATTCGCCAATGAAAAATAACTGAATATTGTTTCAGTATTTTCTGAGAACAAATCCACTTCTTCCATCATAACCTCTTCATAATTTTTTCAATTCAGTTTTTATTCGTGAAATTTTATAAGTAAAATAATGAATGCTGTCTTTTAATAGTGTTCAGCTTAATTAGACGTTACATACATTTAATTAAAAAAATTAACAACTTAACTGGCATATTAAGTCATTTATATTCTTATCATTTGCTGCTTATTTCGTAGATTAATGCCTCAGATTTTTCTATTGCTTTATAATGTTTCTGATACTTGTTTATCCTAAAGTGTGTTCAATTTTAAAAGCACAAATTATTTAGTCTTCATGAAATGGCAATCAGTTTCCGTCTTTTTTTATACTTTAAGAAAATTTATATTTTCATGATTCATACATATTGTGATGTTTTATCCATTTACTATCTTTAAAGAGATTTCGCTTTTAGAAATGATAATTATGTTGAAATAAGTAAACAGCGATGCATTATCATAATTTCTAATAGAATAAATAATAAATTGTTCTTAAACAACATAAAATTAATTTTCTAAAATGTTTCTTACAAGCAACTTAGACACATCGAATGTTATTTATAAAATTAATCAATTCTCAGTTAAAAGAATGAAATATAAGTGCTGTAGTTGGTTCTTTTTACGTATCTTTTAAAGTTTAAAGATGCTTTCCTCAAAGAACAGTGTTAATATGTTACAATTAAACAAACCATGCATTTATGAATATTGACACTCTTCTCTCTCAAAACATGGCTCTAATTGTAATTAACTCTTTTGCAAAAATATATGACTTTGTCAGTATATGTTATATATCAGTTAATATTTCAAATGATACACGATTTCAGAAATAAATGTCAAAAATTACTCGAAATCGGAGCTTTAAAACACAAGTATTTTAGAATTATTCTGGAAATTTATCCAATAAACATACCAATGAAGATGCGTAGGAATTTTCTGGCTTAAAACTTTTTTTACCAAGGCAAAATATAAAATTTGCATATCAATTTATATCTAATAAATATATTCCAATGTATCTGTAAATAGAAAAATAAATGAGTCTTTAATCTTAGATCTTAAACTGAAAATGCATGTGAAAAATCATATTTAAAAACGATTTATTTCAAGTTAAGTTGCATTCCCATAAACAGAGAACAACAAACGTCAGAGTATTGACTTTATTTTTATTATATTTATCGATAAGAAACAATTGAAGAATTTATACGATAAAACAGTTAAGTCGGTGATACTATGCATATCACTTTAAATCCCACCAATTTAAAAACCGCTTAACTTTCTTCTGGAGAATCCCAAACGAAACATTTTTAGTCGGAACCGAAACCAAAACATCCTGCCATCTTTTCAACATCCAATTAGCTTTGACATCTTTAAAATAAAACGTGAAAGAAAGAATAAAATTACTAAAATATCCCACAAATCTTCTTAAGACTCGACTTTGTTTTAAAAAATCATTACTGGGGAGGTTGTAGGCTGTTCTTTCTGGAACAGAGTCATGATAGCTGCCTCTGCCCATCCCCCTACCGAGATCCCCAGCAAAGGCGAACATGTGATCTGCTGTCTCAGAACGTCAATTAGGTGCCTAGTCCACGTTGATTAATGGTGGTTCGTTTTGCCCCAATCCTGAAACTGAGCTCCGGGCTGCTCTGAACTAGAATAAAAATAGAAAAAGACAGGAAAAAAAAGAGGAGCTCCCTATGGTTTCTAATCTTGATGCACGTCGCTCGTGGGTTTCCGTGAAGAGATATGTCAAAGAAAAAGACGATCCAGTCTTAGATTCGGATTTACGAATGTAAGACCAAGTTTCACTATCGGGCTTTACTGCCGGGGACAAAGACAATGTTTTATCCTAAGTATCGGTAGAGTTTTCATTAATTTATCCCGGAGATGGAATTTCGTCCGTCGCTGTTGGTTAGATTTCTCTCCTTCCTTACGTCTTCTCCCGTAAAGAAGATGGATTTCCGAATTAGAACTGACAAAAAAAAGTTTAAAAGATTTTTTTTAGATGAAACCGGAGGACAAATTCGGGATTGAATCATGGTTTCTCTTGTAAAATTGAGTATAAGAAAAAGGAAAAATTAGAGATTATGTTATGGATAAGCAAAAAAGTTTTGTAGCAGATGCAATCCAATCATTAGGTGTTACATAAGTGATTCCTAAGCTTTAGTTGCTATAATTGCTTTAATGCTAAAAAGTTCAACTTATTCTAATCCCTCTTCCCTCCGGGGACGAGAGGGCTTGAACACGAGGATAAGTAGTTGCTGGACAAAGAATACATGTTCTTCCTTCTCAGTAATGAAGGTGTTGTGTGGTTAACCGGCACATCGCCAATGACTGGACGTACCTCATATGCATAGACCGCTTGTCATGGGGGCTATTTTACACAGATCATAATAACCTTATCATTGTGTTTGGAAGTCCAGTCATTCATTGCACAAGTGTGCCTAGGTAGCGAAGCCACCCGGCTCCGTGTTATGCGTGGTGATGAAGATAATGTGTGTCTAGGCAGCACCAGGATTTTGATTTATGGAATCCAAACTACTTTGTCCCCGGATAATTCTAATTTTTCAAATTTATTGCTGTTTTGTTTTGATAATTATCGCTATTTGACGAGTTTATGGCTATTTGGACATAATTCATTGCATGGTTCAGACACCTAATAGTATATGAATTCGTTAAGCCTAAGCATTTAACATTAATAAGTTTTTTTCCTAAAGTCTACGTTATTTCTTATAATTCAAATACAATTACTGTTAAGAACTT
Organism: Araneus ventricosus; assembly: GCA_013235015.1. NCBI lineage: Eukaryota > Metazoa > Arthropoda > Arachnida > Araneae > Araneidae > Araneus > Araneus ventricosus. Next base: position 152,769 of record BGPR01000277.1, read on the forward strand.
TATTTTAGTTCAATGCAATAAAACAGTATACTATAATCGATAGCGGAAAGATATGCATGCTGTGCTGATCAGAACATTACAAAACGATGCCAATGATGAAACTTTCACTTCACCTAATTTATATATGAATGTTTATCGTGGCAGCAAAAACTGTACTAAAGTTTCTAGTATTTTATTATGGTAAAAATTTAGAAGGGGCAGATTTATCAAAAAAGTCTGTAATTAATTTCAATAAAGTAATGAAATGTTAAAAGCTGAATTGCATGAGCAATTCGGGTGCAATCTGATTATGCAATTAGATTGCATTGTATAATCAATATAAACATTCTGACATTGTAGGTTGATAACTATCCTTCGTTAATTCTTAAGTGGTTAATAAAATCTTTGAGGAAGGTGACTGCACATATTTGGACAGTGATATATGCTTATAGACAAAAATGGCACCCTTTATTACATAAGTGAAAGCTCTACAGATTTGACCTCAAATGCATGATGGAAGTAAATGTTATTTGTCACAGGATTTTGCTATTCCCCTTTAATAGTTGTAAAAATGATAGATAAGGATGGTAGGACAATGTTGCAATTATAGTTTCTTGATTGTTGAAGGTTTGGATCAGGTTTGATCAAACAAGGCTAATTGGCAGCTTGGAGTTGAATGCTGTCCAAACGGCTAACGAGATTTCTCATTTAGTATGTGTTTTTTGTTTAGTTTTTTTATGCATATACATGAAACTCTAATTTTTTGCTGTTCCTATTATTTGGGGAATATTAAAAAAGTTAAAAATTCCATTTTGTATTTCCATATGAATCAAATAGGCCTTTCAGCTCATCAAGAAGAGATTGATTTGACTTAATGAGAAAAAGTTTCGCTTTCAATTTGAGTGATAAATCCAGGACAGGGACATCGTGACTTTTCATATTAATTGAAACCACAACAACAGTGATAGCATCCTGTTTTAAAAATTGTTCTATTTTGCAGTGATCCTTTTGTAGAGTCGACATTGCGTCTCTGACGGATTTTCAGATGCACTGAAATTTAAAGCCTCAAACTTCAAATCGCAGAGAAAACACTGCCGTTGCCAAAAAATCGCAGTTAGTTAATGCAAATATGTTAAAATTTGTAAAACGAATTATCGCCATATAGTGCCAAAATCTTTTGCAAGTCTGTATGTTTGAAAACATTGTATATGTAAGTAATTATCTTCAAGAAAAATTCTGAAACTCTGAAAAAAAGAATTCTATCACAGGTAAATAATTTCTTTAACCGTGTCTTTTAAGCCGTTATATTAAGAGGTTGTTTGCAATTATGTCATTTATGTGAAGCTTCATTTAGGGTGAAGCTCATATTTCGTTAAATTAAACAACTTTGAATGCAGTCACCTGCAAATAATTCACTCCATGATATTAAACCGTCATTTTTTGTTATAAAAAGATTATTTTTCTGAAGATCTGCTTAATGTAACACTTATTTTACGTTATATTAAAAAAGCTGCCGTTATCCATCTATATATATATATATATGTATATATATAAACACTTTATAAAAAAATTAACGTGCAATAGAAATTAATTCTCATCCCGTACTACCACACTACTCGCAATGTGATGTATAAAATTTTTGCATTGCTACTGCAATCTTAGAAAAACAAGAAAAAAGTAAATAAAAATTCTATTTTTTCATTAAAACGGCTTGCTTAGATAAATACCCATCTTTATCATCAGTCGCATATTGAAAGTAATGAATTTTTATCTCATCCAATTACGGTAAAGGTTCTGAGAAATAAAACCGTGAAAATGAAAGGCATTTCCGAGAAAAAAATATGACGAGAAAGGAAATAAAGCTAAAAACCAACGCATTTAATGTTTTTGATACCCGTGAGACGTAAAACATCCGATTCAGTTAATTTTTTCTCCATCATTTAACGGAATTTCTTTTGAAAACCACCCCATTTTTGCATCAATGATCATTTCCCAGTTTTTATGAACAGATTTAAGAATTATCTTTTAAATGCATTTAAAAGGATTCCTTCTCTTAGGAATATTTTTAGTAAGTTTGTTTAATTTTTATATTTCGAACATAAAACCTCCAACCTTTGAAAATAAGCTTTTATTTCATTTTTTTCCGAATAATTTATTAGAACAACACATTTTTCTGCTTCATAATTCCCAAGTGTGTAGAGCCGTGCACAGATGGCAGAGCAATAATTGGCAAAACAACCTTTTTTAAATGCAAAATAATTGATACAGTCACGCGCTGACATTGGTAATAATCTGAATTCAACCAAATTAATACTCCTATAGCTTCCTATATTTATTGCACAAGCAAAGCCTTTCTCTACGATGACTATGATGCCAGTTTTCTAGCGTGTGAAAATTTCAGTGGTTGTTTGCTCCAACAACTCACATAATTCATTTCAGTATGTGATAATAAAGGCTTGAGATATTTTCGTACATTTTGAAGTGCCTGTATCAAATATATATAATAATTATATTCTTCTTATTTCTGTGCTAAGTTTATTGTAAATGTATTAACCATGTGTTTGGATAAGCATAAATAATCATTGTCGGAATTTTAGAGCTATTTATAAGCAAAGGAGAATGCTAAAAGGTAGGAGGAAGCGTTAGAAATATTTGAGTTTTCTAAGTAAATTTTTTTTGGAAAAGATAATTCTGATTGCGTTGTAAAGAGTCTTCTGTTTGATATAGGATACGAGAGGAAAACACATAACTTCCGGTGCCTCAAAACTGAAAATTTTTCATTTTTACTGGAAGTCTTTCACGTTATTGGTTCTTGAACATTAAAAAAAAATACCAATTTGAAGATTATAGCTTCGCGTATACAGCGTTTTCCGTGAGAACCTCTTCAGAGATATTGAGCAATTTTAGTATGTTTTTTGCTTTTCATATATTAAAAATATTACATATTCGTATCTTTGAATTGAAAATATAACGTAGATTTTAAGTACGAGGAATGAATCAGTTTCACAAAAGGATCGTTTTTTCTCCATTAGAAATCGGTCAATTACGTTTCATTGTTACAAAGATTTCCATCTATTTTTGATAAAATATTAGAAAAAAATTAGAGAACTGCTAGATATTTTACAAAAACTTATTATTCTAAACTATTAGTTATAGAATACGAAATTTGTAATATGTAGCGACCTATAACCTTCCCACGATTCACAATCATAAGCCATGTCAAGCCTTAAACTACTAAGCAGCTGGTTGTTAATAAATATGGCGATCATTTGTAGAAATTAGTAGTTTCTGACATTGAGAAACATAGAACTAAATCTACAACAAATTTACTCTTCATATATTAGATAATTTCCAACATTCACCAGTAATTTTTAGTCATGTATTTTCCTTAGTCACTGGACGTGAAAAGACAAAATTGCCATCGGTAAATCCACTAACTGAATCTCAATCTTCTGTTATTGCAAATTATCTTAACTTTTTTGACTATGGTTTTTGATATGGTTTAAGAAAGGAAGCAAAATATATTGTTAACAGAGCAGAAAATATGTAAATAAATTCAAACAAGTGAAAAGCAATCTTTGTTCAGCTTCGGTAAATAAAGTTCGGCATCGAAAGTTTTGTTTGAATTCTCCTTGTGTTCTTTCGATAAATAAA
>BGPR01000277.1:156411-218754 GCA_013235015.1 Araneus ventricosus
ATCGAAAGTTTTGTTTGAATTCTCCTTGTGTTCTTTCGATAAATAAAGGGAATCTGTCTCCGTTAAATAAAGAATAGCGTTTAAAATTTACCACTGACCAAACATTTGAAGAAGTTAAAAAATAAACAAAAAAAAAACCTTCCAAGATTTTCTAGAATAAACATAGTCGATATTTAAAGAACCTTTCTTCGTTGACAAGAATTAAATGATTTTGGAATTTATTCTAGTTATTTTTATGCAACCTGAATCCGTCTTATCTTTTATAGTAAAATATAAATCATAATTTGCTTTTGATATATAAAATTGTGTACACAGTACATAAAAAGCAAGTTTGCAAGATAAAGAATCCAATTATTTTCTTCCAATAGCATAATGATGTACTTTTAAACATGCACCTAACATTTTGCCATGTTTCCTTTGTTCCGTATACATTTTTGACTTTTTATTTATGAATTTATTCCTGAGAATTTTAATTATTATGTGTAAGTTTTATTTAGATAAATTCTTAAATATTTCAACAAGAATGAATTTCGGGTATGAGAAATGTATAGAACATTCTTTTTTACTTTTCTTATTGAGATTGGATTTTAGGCCAAAGCCATTTAAAAATGTGGCGCATGCCCTGGCCATGACAACCATCCATACATTGATAAGCTTGCAATCATCCGAACGATTCCGGAGCACGGCCTTTCCCTAAAACTTACACTGCAGAAACTGCGCCATGGAATTTACTTTTGACAAGTACCAATAATGCACGAAAGAGATCTTCAAGATGCAGTACAATCATAATGCATGCTTTCTGCCCATTCTTGGCAATTCAAAAATCCAACAATACTGGTGTCGAATTCAGTCTGAGTACTTAGACAGAACGCCGTCCCATGCCCCCGTGCAAATGAGTTCAAGGACTTAGACAAAGGAAAACACGCTAAAGAGTCGTCCATCTTACAATGTTTCGAAATTCCCATTCCAGGTCTAATCTCAAATGCTATACATTTATGCGTTAGACTTTTACAAAAGTGTAAGTGGCCTTGTCTCTTGATTATATTTTTCCAACGTGAAGACTTTAAACGCCTCAATGTTTTTTACCTCTTTTAATATATAGGTATAGTCGTTTTCTGTTGCTTAAAAAAAATTCAACTGATATTCAAAAGAATCTCCATCACTTCTAAATTACAAAATTCAACAACTCGCAGCCATTGTTTCGGTGTCACTTTCCATCAAAATAATGTATATCTGAGAATCGTCTCTGAATTGATCTTTTCCCTTCGTCAATTACTTTAGCATAAAGATTACTGAACGATGAGAACGGATTTAAAATGTATTTACTGATAAAGAGAACGATCGTGAATGAAATTTGCTTTATGGGCAATATAAGAAATATTTTACATTGATCTTCTACTGAGATGAAAGCATTTAACTGAATAATAGAAGTTTAAGCTGGCCTATTAATAAATCAGAAATAAATTTTTATGATGAGTGAAATTCATTTAATTGTGCTTCCTCTACAATATAAGATAATATTTCTTTCCAGGTAACTTTATTTATTATACATATTTCGTCCGATAATGTTGGAATAAAGAAATATAAGAAACCCAAAATTTATTCCAAAAGGTCATTTGAATGTCGATTTATTTCTTATTATTTTAAATTTTTTAAATCTCAAATTAAGTAAGATTTTGTGAAATCAAACGAGAGTAAAGAAATTCATTCAATTTATTAATAGATTTTGAGGTGAAAACAGTATATCCTGTGCTTGGGCTGATGTGTAATTAAATCACAAAACATTGTATCACGTTTATATTACTAAATTAATTAAGCATTGATTTGCGCAAAGTACTTATTAAACATCATAATGTTGTACTGAAATAGAGTGGAATAAAATGTTTTCATTTTAATGGCTCACAGAGTAATATGCTTAAATTATAGTTACAAAACTTCGTTATGATTGCTGAAAAAAGGATATAGAAAAAATTATGGTTTTATACTTTTAGTATCGGTTTCAAAATCAAATCAATCAAGAAGTATTCAGAAAGTAAAGAAGAAAAAGAGGAAAAGTTAAATGTGAAGACATTCTTACAACTAATGCAAAAGTACAACTACAAGATAAACCATCAGAAACCTAAATTTTAAAAGAATAGTTTCATTATCTAATTAAATATCTAAAAGTAGTGTTAAATTTAATTGAGCCTTTACAGTTGTTATTCTTTTGTCATACGTGAATGATAGACATCTTTAATCGACGTAAAAGGTATCTTTAACATTAAGGGGTATAAAAAGGAAATTCATTGTTAAACAAATGTATCTCAATTTAAAAAGAAAGGAACTGCAACAGAAATTGAAAGGAAAGTGCCTATAAAATATTACTCACTAAAAAAGCTCAATGAAACGTGATAAATCATAAACGAAATAAACTGTTTTAGCTATCAGCTAACTTCTTCAATAGTTGAATATGCTTACTCACCGAGCTTAACTGAATGACAGGCATCGTATTGCAAATATTTTTATTGCATACCATATATTGAAGAATACCAATAGATGTTTCTGATGGTGAAGTGCTGGTATTTCAGAAGAAAGTATAAAATAAATGTATATAATAAATGTAAATGTTTGAATGCTTAATCAACTGAAAGAAATTTGTTGACATTTTTACTAACAACTTAAGGGGAGTCAGTACCGTATATATTCTCAAGAATGCGATTTTATTTAATTTCATATATTTGAAATCTCCATTTCAAGTCCTTTCCAACGATATAAGTCTTTTGCTTGTGTTCATATTAGAAGTAAGTTAAAATAAACTTTAGAAAATGTAAATAGATTAATGTAACATAAATCAAACATAATAAAATGAATTATCTCAAAATGGTATTTTTGAAAGTGCGTGTATCTTTTTCTCAAAATCTGCTTTATATATGCTTTTGAAATTTTTACCACCTATTTTATACATATAAATGTATATACTGATGTAAATTTTGTTCTGATAATCCAAAAATAGTTCTTAATAGTGCTGATGCCATGTAAGGAAAAGGCATTTTTTGAAAAATTCTTAGTGATGTTCATTTAAAATTTAAAAAAAATTAATCAAGCTATATTTATGTAAGATTTGCATTTCAGTATAGAGATAAATGTCTACTTAAAAATGTATAAAATTTTCCATCATGTATCTGTAATAGATTGTGGGAAAAAGGTACATAGAAAATGGTCAATTTAACATTTTTTAGTACTGACACCCTTTAAAAAGAAAAGACCAACTACCAGCTAAATAATTTTCAAAAAGTCTATAGCGTCGAAAAATGTTAATATTGGGTATTTATTTGACATATTAAATATATGATGAAACCCTTATTAGTTTAAATTTATTTTAAAAGTGAAAACTTAACTAGTAGCTAAAAGTTAACTAGATAAAATTTTAAAAGATGTTTCAATAAAAAAATCAAACGTATTGAAATATTTACTAATAGATGAAGAAAACTAAAGAAATTATGAGCCAAAAAATTTCAAATTGCTAAAATGGTTTCCTGTATTAGTATTGAATTTCACTTCACTTACAAGAATCAAAAGATCTAGGTAATTAAAAAACGTAACTTTAACAAAAATCAAGAGAGAAAGTTGTTTGAGTCAAAATTGAAATCTACTGACGTTGTTAAAAATATTCCAACAAAACAAGTTAAATTATAAGCAAAATGTATTTTTAAAGACAAATAACTTTTTGAATGTATCATCTTGATATCGGTGATTGTCAAGGCGTTTTTATAAGAAATACCAAAATCTTGTTAAACATCAAGGGATCATTAAAAACTTATTTGCTTCCTTGCATCGATACTGAGTTTAAATAAAAAGCAAAAAATGTGAAAGTGAGACTTCTTTAAATTTAAATAACCAATCAAAGTTGTTGACATTCTAAATAATACCTCAAAACAATAAAAAAGTAAATTATAAAGGAAATAAATTCTATCAAAAAATGTCCTCAAATACAAACAACGGTGATTCATTTAGCGTACCAGAATGAAAGACATTTTAACTAGACCGAAGAGTTTAGTTAACATATAAAGAATATATAAAGAAATTTGAGTGTTGAACTTCGGTATCTTAGAATAAAAAGAAACTGCAAATAAACGTAAACACGAAATACAAAAGAAAAATTATCTCAAAATTTTAATCAGTTACCGAAATTGTTGACATTCCTAATAATTGTTCAATGAAACGCAATGCAACAAATCAACAAACATCTTCAAGTGTTAACACTATTTTTCAGTCGACATACGAGACTCAAAAACATCGTTATTAGACCTAAGTGTTTTGTTAAGCATGTAAGGGATAGAAAAAGGAATTTTTATTGTTGAACCTCGGTGTCTTAGATTAAAAAAGAAAGGAAACGGAAAGTGAAAAGGAAGTATGAAAGGAAATCTCTTTGAAGTATTTGATATCATATTGAAAGGAAAGATATACTGAAAAGGGTTGGAACGGGGAGGAAATTGCGGGGGAGGCAAAGAAAAACAGATGTTTCAGATCTTTGTTTTTTCAATAGATTTCAATTCAATTCGTGAAACGAAACAAAGAAACAGGACAATTTTCTTCTTCTCTTAAAAATACGACGATGCGTAAAGCTTTTTTCAGCAGATCTATTGGAATACACACAAAGATATTGAAATTTGAGGAGGAAAAAATAGGCGAACAATGGGGCGCGAATTTTCAAAAGAATGTGAAGCTAAATATTTCAGGTAATCTGAGATCTATATCTTTGTTTGAGGACAGAGTACGGATTCAGCGGGTTTGTTTCCTATAATGCTTAAGAGCAGCGTTGTTTTGAAACTTTGAGTAAAAGTATCTTTTGTGATATGTGAATACCTTTGAAAATTCCTGTCGTGTAAGTATGGTGTGCTTATTGTTTAGCACTTACGCATTTTATTCAGCATTTTTTGTGTAACTGATTCTTTATTCAATTGGCTGAGATTTTATTAGATCTTTACATGAAGAAATTTCCATTTTAAATTCTCTGTAATTGTTTAGTTTAGTTATATTTGTGTCCGGTTTTGCAGCAATACGTGGATTATTTTGGGACTGACGTAGCAATTTTGAACCCTGGTAAGATGACGAAGAAAATCACTCATCAATGAGCTCAAACGAGTTAAACTAGTTCAAAAGCTATAAATTTAAATTGCACCTAGTTACAGATACACCCTCAATGATCAAGGATCTGAGTAGCAATTCAAGATTCATTATGCAACTGAAACAGTTAATTTTGAAAAACTAACTGATACTAACTCTAAACGCAAACATGGGAATTTTTAAAAATCGCTCTTCTATACGAAAAACTTAGAATTTGGTCTTTCGAAACAGTTCAGCAAAGAAGTAATATATAACTAATAAGTTTCCGTTTTGTATTTTATAACCATTTCTAAGAATACTGTAATGTAATATGGGAAAAAAGAGGGTTATGTTGTTCCATTTATCACATTGTTCACGGCACAGAGATGCAAGCTGAAAAAAAGGGAAATCATAACTAACTTTGTTCGCTCTAGGCAATGAATATACCGTAAAAGAAAAAAAATAAAGGATTCTGTAGACATCTATAACATGTCTAACTTATCTGAATTGGTGCGCAAGTGAAATTCTTTAATTAAAGTTTTGAAGTTGGGGTTAATTCGAAAAAATAAAGCGTGTTTTTACGTCTCCCGTTTCCAAAGTGTTAATGCTGAGTTTTGTCATTTTATGGCTTAAAAATATTGTTACAGCGTGCTAATCATATCATGTATTAATAATATTATTATAAAACCTTACTAAGTTCCAAGATGACACATGGACACATTAGCTCATATTTTATAATCATTTAAAGGCATCACATCTCATGCATAGTAAAGAAAATAATTAAATAAGAAAATACTAAGAAATGCAGGATATTAATATATTTGAATATCTATAATTACATATTATTAATTATATATTTTTTTAATTTCTAAGAGAAGAAAAAAATTACTTAATCAAAAGACCATAATGATTATCCCCTTTTAGGTAGAAAAAATGTAACAGATATGAATAATTTTGAAATATAACTATATCTCATCATAGAATTATTACACTTAATGTTCATTTTTTCTTTTTTCTTCCTGGATTATTTAAATCAGAAAATTTAATTTTAATTTTATCTTAAAAATTGTAAATGTATATTTTGGCATTTTAATACTAATAACTTTGCGAATAAGAAGTAACATTGTTGATTGAAATCTTTCGCAATGTTTTCTGCACGTAAAATATCGGAACATGAAAGTTAAAAACTTTATTAAATTATATTTATTATCAAAATATTTTTGAAATGAAAAAATATTTTAAAGTTGTCCGATGGACCTTATGCTTGTTAATGGAAATTTCTTTTATTTTCTTGTATATTTCTGATTCATAAATACTTACAACAAATTACATTCCAAGATTTAAATAAATTAGATAAAATTAATTCGACAATCAACGCTGCTTAGTCAGTCTTCTTAACTTTGTATTTGAATTTTACCTCGTGTTTATTGTTTGCCAATAAATGCAATGGTTAAAAGTAAAATTTATCAAGAATAAAACAAAATAAAACCATGAAATTACTTAAATACTTGTTTTTCAATATTCGTTATTTTAATTTTTCTGTTCAATAAAGCAATGCTTTACTTATGAATTGTAAGTTTTTGAAAGGATAATTTTTTGCAGATGCCATTCTTAGGTAGAAAATATTCAAAAAAAAAATTCGGTCAATAATCCTTTTAAGCCAATTATTTTTTTCTAGCTTGAATTTTTCTTTCTTTTAGCAGTCTCCAGTAAAATAAAGATTAGTTCTCACCCTTCAAATATTTTATGTTGATGGAAACTTTTATAACAAATTTTGCGTAAAAACAAATAACCCATTAAAATAGTGTAGTTTTTTATTTTTTTTGTACTGTGTTCCGAATTTTTCTTATACTAAACGTTTTTAAATCTCATAAAATAAAACAGTTGTCTTTTCTTCAGTTCTGTGTTAAATCAAATGCACGTTTACGTATACGTATCACGTTTACGTATTTAATATAATGTACGTTTACGTTATATATATATTACTTCTTGATTGTTAAAAAGTTCTGCACATGCAGAACTTTTTAACGATCAAGAAGTTTATTTTGGTTATATTAAACTCCCATTTAGAAGCAACACGATGGCTATTTTAGGGCGGACCTCGAAATTTTGAACCGCGTTCAGATGACGAAGATGACACCTGACCTGGTATCTCCAACTCCTAACTTAAGTACTACCCTAACGTTTGAGGCTACGTACCACCTAACGGGAGGACGTTTGACCCCCTACATATGATTTAACGTGCAACTGCCCCAATACGCGACGGATCTCGAGTGGAATCGGGTTTCAAACCATGAAACCCTCCGGCCCCAAAGCCGACACCTTACCAATAGTCCACCGCTGCCTCTAAAGACAAAGAAGTTCTTCTAGATATTGTGTTGCTAACCAAAAAATATCCATAGTTTTCTATTCAAATTTCAAGAAAATAGCCACTTTACTTTTTATTATATGTTTATAATTAGTCCTTCAGCAAGGGAGTTTATTTCTACCATTCGTACTAAAAACCTTGTTCCGCCAAACAAAAATCTTTTTCATGGATTTGACAACAATTGCTAACTCGAACTAATCCATCTAAAAGTTAAATATAGTTGAGATTAGAAAAAAATACGACATGGCGAAATGAAAAAATATGCATGTATATGAATCTGAATAAGAAGCATTCTTAAGATATTCCCAGATAGCACGTAAGTTTGCAGCAAGTTTGATTTTGACTTGATATTACCTTGTCATGGCAAATTTGACGCGTCAAGCTTGAAGCGAACTTGTGGCAAGTTCGCCGTGACAACTAGCGCCACCCTCGCTTGCAAAACGCGTTTGTCACAAGTTCGCCGTTAAAAATAGCGCCACCTCCTTGCAATGCAAGCTTGCTGTAAGTTTGCAAAACAAGCTTGATGCAAAGATAGCACAAAGAGATAATTATCTTTGTCTCTGTTTTTAAAAAAAGCATCCGATTTTTAATAGCATCTCCTAGACCGTCCTTCTTTTTATCAATTCAATAAATCAATGATAATTTGTAAAAAAAAATAACTTTTTTATAAAAAAATATTTTTAAACATTTTCCATCTTTTTACTAAATATAGTACTCGCACTTTAAGGAAAACTATATCGCCTTTTTCTGAATGTTGAAATTTTAACGTTTATAAACAAAATTAAACCGATTACTTTTGAACTCGAATTTCATAATTTATTCTACTAGCAGAACGTAGTTATCATCGGAAATCGCTCTCTCTTTGACTTCAAATCATATTCTCAACTCAAAAAATTAATGAAATCAAGAAAACAGTTTAAAATAAATCGTATACGAATCGAATCGAACGATGTATTAGCGAAATCGATCTTTTCATCTCAGAGTTTAACTGGCCGAGTAGTTAGCGCGTCAGCTTCGGAACCGGTAGGTCGCGAGTTCTAATCCGGGTTGTGTTCGTACTCTGGTTTTGCTATAATTTTCAATGAGTTTGACGCGGCAAGCTTGCTGCAAGTTCGTCCCATGGTGACTTCGAAGCTTGCGTAAACTTGTTGCAAGCTTGCACTCTTGTCATGTCAAATTTGTTGCAAGCTTGCTGCAAACTAAAATTTCTATCTGGGTTTTTATTGGGGAACAAATGCTATTCATTGAACATAAGTTGCCTCCATTTCGAAGTCATAATATCTGATATCTATATAAATGTATTAGAAATTTAGTTCCTAAAAAAGTATAGGTTTTGTATTGGCCAGTCGGTGCCGAAATATTTTATGTATTAAGCACGTTAATAGCTTTTATATTTCAGAGTATGATGAAATAAATGAATTCAAATTCCATGCCTTGCTTCTGTTCCATTGCATATGTATTTATTTTTATAATTTTTTAGCCTTAATTGAATAACAGTTTGAGAATCATTTAGTTATAAATCTCTCAAACGTATTTTCCTAAAAAAAGCTGGAACATAAATTAAAAAACTCAAAGTTAAGAGCAAAACATAATAATTGATTCCTTTAGAAGCATGAGTGCAAATACATTTATCTTCTCTACTTTGTTATTTCATTAAAAAAATTTTATTAGTCTTTCCTAATATAGTATAAAAATTTCAAAATGAAAAATATTCGCTCATACCCTGCATCTGGTGTTCAAATCTATGAAGACTATAGGAAATATTCTGAAAAATGTACCCAGTTTTTCTGGCTCGAAATTAGATTCATATGAAAAAGAAATCATTTAATTGAAGTCACCCAAGAACTCAAAATAAAGTAGCTAAATAATTCATCGTGCTTACTCTAATGAATTCAAAATATAGAATAATAATATTCAAGTTTAAATCTCTTTCCAAGAAATTTATTTATTTATTTTTAATATAATTTTTATTTGGATTCTTCATTACAACCACATCTTATTTCTATATAAAAATAGTTTTATGTTGTTTCCCTTTTCTTATAATTCCAGCTACCCATAATTTTTTTTTCTTTTTTGGGATTGAATGACCTTGAAATCGGGGGCTGAAAGTTTTGGTATTGAATTGATGTTAAATCAAATTTTGTTTCCCCGCATAAGTACTTACCTTGCTTTCTCCTTCTTCCTTATTACTTTCGAAGAAGGATCTTCAGTATATTTTAAAAATATGACTTTTTCATATTCCTTTTCTTCGAATCTCTGAATTCAAAATAGCAATCTTATTACCTGTTTTTAAAATGGGATGGAATCTTTGAATACATTCTTCAAAAACTTTAGCTATGCGAAAATGAAAATGATTGAATTATATTTCCTTGTGAGATGAGATGAAATATTGTTTTAACATTTCAGCGGTCAACATGTTAAGAATGATTTTTTTCATAATTGCAAGATTGCCTTTTTGTAACAGGAGTGGATGAGAGGATGCATTTTTTAAAATTTGGAGGAAATAAAATTTATGTACACATTTTTTGGCAGTTTCTTTCTTGTTTCTATCCCACATCTATTATTCTCTCTCCCAAAGTTTGTGTCCTCTGTTGATGACGTATAACTGTTGTAATCAGTAAATTTCTTTTAGACAGTTTGATAATACTATTGTATTACGATTAATTTAAATAAGATTGATTTAATAATTACTTTCAGCAATTATATCTTACATAAATACTTCTGATTGGTTTTAAAGGAAAAATCATGCAATTATTAGTCTTATGCAGAAACATAAACAATCCTTCCTTTGAAATCTCAGAAAAAATCATTTTTCTATTCATATTCCGAACAAAAGATCTAGTATTAATCCAAGTAAAAGTTCATTTTTCTAATATTTCAAAAAGTTGTTTTCAAAAACATACCTTTTATAAAGACATTTTATTAAGTGCGAAATATATTCAATAAAAAAATCGATGTAGTCTGAGAATTCTCATCAGAACTTCCTCAGTTTACTCAAAATGGGTGTTGACAGACAGGATTTGCAACAGAAGTTATATTCCATAGAGTTCCGTTGAAAAGCATGCAATTCATTTGAAAACATTTAGAAATTATTTGAAATTTATAATTCAACATATGTCGATGGCTTGATATAATATATTATATTTAGAGATTGAAATGAAGAGATTTATTTAACAGAGACGTAAAAAAATGTAATCATGTTTCCAGAATAGTTCTTTAAATCTGAAGTATTAAACAGTATATAGAGTAAACAATAATAATGATGACATCTTTAGAATACTAAAAGAGAAACGCAGAATTTTCGGATGAATAATATATCATTATTTAGAAAAACATTTGCATATTAGACTTATTGAATATTTTAAAGATAAATTCAACTTTATATATTTGTGTATTCCAGGAAGTTCTATTTATTGACTTTCAAAGCTAATTTAAGAATTAATAATGATTTTCAGCTTATGACTTCTGTTTGTAAATGCAAGAATTTTTTTTTTATGCAAATAAATACTATATTGCATATCTTCAATTTCCGTTGAAAGAATTATAAGGATAATTTGTAAAATTTCAAGTTTTTATCCAAATTATTTCACATGAACTTTGCTGCTCTATTCTGATGTAAACATTTTTTAAAGTATTTTATGTCACATCTGTAGCGGGTCAAAAGTCCGAAAGTTGGTACAGACTGGAAATATGGAGAGAGAGTTCTCTGGCTCAGGTTTCGTCCTTATTATATATGATCAATGGCTCAAAAGTGCGAGTACCATCCCAAAATAATCTTAATCTAGTTTAATAGTATGACAATGTTCCTGTATACCGTTTATCGATTTTTTCAAGAATAATTTTAATAGAAATTTTAAGTTATTTTAACATTTTTATTCCAGAAAACTTTCGTAGTTAAATAGCCTTGTAAATTATTTGGAACATAAGACAGGCATAAAAAAGTCTTAGCTCCATATCGTGGTAGAGACTCGAATCCAAGTATGAAATAATCAAATATCGCAACTCATTCATAGGTCTCGAAAAGGCTTCCCGAGTAAGTATCGAAATATTTACTGAAGAGAGAATTTACGCTTATAGTAAATGTTGTAGTCTTATACCTATTCAGGAAAAAAATCCCTTCTTTTTCGTTCAGATTTTCGGCGAAGAACAGCATTGGAAAATCGATGAATCGGATTTCTTTCCTTCTATACCTTACTTAAAACGGTTTCTTGCAAGAACTAGAATCGTTACACACTATTCGGTTCTCTAACGCTGTTAGTAAACTTTGACGTCAGAGCCAAAATGGCGTGATTCAGAATTTCACAACTCCCTTTCATTTGCACGGATTTTGAATACATTTTTTATTCATCTTTGCATATAAAAAATATTTTTGGACCTTTCCATGGGTGAAAAGAATTTTTCCGTTATCGTTCATTCAATGTCAGAGAGCTGTCAGGTCCGTTGCAAACAAATATTGACTTGTCAAAATTTATTATATCAGAACACAAGCTTCCGCACAAGCCGTAAGGACGATTCAAGGAGCTTAATATGATGGATGAGAATTCAAAAGTTGAGTAAAAAAGTTAACATTTTTTGATATAATTATTATTATTTGTTATATGGAGATTTTGAGGCTAGCTCAATACGAATTTGTCGTGTGCACTGATAATGAATAAAACTTGATTTATAGTCCAGATAATAATTGTGCATACTCTAAATTAAAAATTAGAGCTGTAAAATTCATATTTTTAATTCAAAATTGTTTTCTGCAATAGCTCTCTTCATTTTTTCTTAACACAGAATGCGATGGGTTTCTATCACAATGATAAAGTTAATTCGTTCTTAAAGCTGTTAAGTAATATTTGAAAATATTCATTGATTATCTATTTTATAAATACAATGAATGCTCATCTTAAATGGAATTTACCTAGAAATTGTTTATCAATTTTGTTAGTGAATGCTAAATTTTTTCTGCCTCTACTCAAATTAAAAAGCAGAACAAAAATGTCCTCTTAAAAGGGAAAGTGAAATTTGTTACTAAATGTGATTAAATAGACACCTCAATGAAGAGCCTCTTTTATAGAAATTGCAATAAAAGTCAAATGGTGTTGAAATCTATAACGCTTTTAAAATTTGAATGCTTTCAGAGCTACTTTTTAAGACGGTTGATTCGAAGGGCATAAACTTGACAGACTGTGCCTACGTCAAACCGGAATATTTGTATTCATTATTTTTCAAGAATTAATGAATGTTAATGTTAATGTAAAGAATTAACGAATGCATTTTCTGTACCATATAACAAATGAAACACAGTTCTAAACATAAAATTCCCGTCTCCTGTTATCTCTCTAACTTATTCAATTCATAAGTTTGTCCTTTAAAGAATAGTTTATAGCCATGAGGTCATATTTTTTTCCTATTTGTCTTTTCATGCATATTGCAACAAGAATAATGAGAAGTAAGGATGTATCCAGCTCTAATATATAGAAGAACTCGCAAAAACGTGATCAATGAAAAGTAGAAATATTTTTTAAAATGTAGAATCCTTTACATCAAAAGATTGAAAAATTATATAATAAATTGTAAAATGTTTTTTTGTCATTTCCATTGGGACTGTTACACAGTATGATGCATTTTGCGTTTAAATTTGTAGTGCAGTGGAAATAATCGGAAATTTGGACCTCTTTCGTATGACCGACTGGGTGCAAATTCTACTACAGAAGTATAGTTTTTGTGTCCAACTGTGTAGTGAAGAATGAAATATGAATTTTGGACCTCTTTCCTATGACCGACTGGGTGCAAATTCTACTACAGAAGTACAGTTTTTGTGTCAAATTGTGTAGTGAAGAGAATGAAATATGAATTTTGGACCTTTTCACTATTAACGAATTAATCCATAATATACTATAGAACTACAATCTTGATCTTTCAGTCCACAAACTGGATTTAATTTATATATCTATTTGCATTTTTTAGTAATCGCTTTCATATAGACAAAAATATAACGACTCACAGAAAGAAAGTTGTTTGCCGGATGTGATGTCTAAAATTCGATTATATTCTACAATTTCAGCAAAAGGCTACGTCCCAAATTTCGTCTTGTTTATTCTGTTTCATAGTTACCCGTTTAATATACAGAAGGTAGAAATTTTTCAACATCACAATACTTTCTTTTCGCCTACTATGATGCTAGAGAGTAAAAGTATCCAACTTGTTTAATTTAGACTCTTTTATTCGCGTGACAATGTTATTTGAATGAATATAAGAATAGAAATTTGGCTCCATCGCTTCTGCACAGGCGTAGAATGTTTCTATCCCAATTATCCTCTTAAAACCTGTTCTTTAGACAAATTATCGAAAAAAAGAAGAAAAATTTAATTTTTTTTATCATTCTTAATGAAAAATTTTAAAATATAGTAAAATGTCAAAAAAGATTATTTTCGAATTCCTTGCTTTACCTCGAAAATGAATCAAAGGAAAAAAACAGAAAAAAAACCCATCAAAATGGCCTCAGTTTTACTTCAAAATCTGACTAGCTGGTGGTATATACCAGTTGAAAATGTTCAGGAGATTGGAAGTAAATATTGGCTTTTTAGACAAAGCAAAATAAATACAATGAAAAGCGATCAGCTTAAACACAGGAGTGAAAATGCAACTGTCCCTTTTGATGACGCTGTGATTTAATGGGTTAACATATTGTCCGTAATATAAGTAAACAATGACGTATCCCGGCGGAAACAAGAGACGCATTACGCATTTCACTACCCCGAACTTAACTTTAAAACTGCATAAAAATGAAGCGATAATTTACAAAAATAAAGTTGGTTTTCATACTATTCAAACTTTTTCAAACTCGCTTAAAATTCCAAACAGCTTTTTTTTATATCCGCATACACCTTTTATGATAGTGCATGATGTTTTACCGCGACATGTTAAACTCATTGTACAAATATTAGAATATCAGATTTATTTATTCATTAAATAAAAAATTCATGCCGCAGTAATTTGCCTAAGAGAGGGCAAGTGCTCAGCTCAATTTAAAAATAGATTCAATCTTAAGGCAATTTTAAGAAAGCAAAACAATTCCGGTATAATGATTTCAAGAAGCACTTAAGGCCACTAGATCCAACATTACATTTTCATTAAGATAATGGAAAGAATTTTGTCACGTACCTACATTTCTGCACCGATTTTCTTTCCTTCTTTTTTGCGGGTATAAAAAAAGCATTTCCCCGACATACCAATATGATTTTTTTTCAAGGAACGTGCTATGTACTTTGACTTTCTGAGACAGATATAGTGTATTTATATCTTAGAGGTAGGATATGGAATAAATGTTTGGCTTAATACCATCATGCCCCGTGCACGTGATATGGGTTTGGATGCAAATGAGATCTTTATCTATGCATAATGACATAATTATGTTGCTGTAAGAAAAGTATACGAAACATTATTCTTCGTCTCACTCTAATACAGTATAGCATCTCTGAATGCTGTAAAAATAATTTACTTTAAATGTACAGAAGTTTTAGATCCACATGGCTTAAAATCGAGTCAGTGCTGTAATGTCAAATCTAGATTTTATCGCAATAGTTAAAGACTTTTGTAGCCTTTTTATAGTTATAACTATATTATATACTTCGTATTTTTGTAACGTGATGAGCCTGATGATGTAATCTGAGCCGATACTTCACTCTCCATTCTTCCTCATCACTCTAAGCAGAGAAAACTTGATCTTTGATATCAGATTTAATGGACAGCAGAAGCATATACACGACGGAATCAAATTTAGAACATCAAACTTTCGGGTCCGAAACCGATACCTTACCGCCAAACTACTGCGTCTCCTTCCCCAGTAACACAAAGATGTTATGAACGGTGTTAATAAATATTCGCAATATTGTATAATATTGTACAATATCGATTAATATTATGTAATATCAAACGATATTGAACAATATCACATAACTCGTTGTCTGGGTTGTACCTACTATCGCCTGGGAAAATACACATTATTTTCGTTTTCAGTGGAAGCAGAGCACATATCCGTTTGCCAGTATACTATAATTCGTTATCCGAATATTATAATTCGTTATCCGGATATTATAATCCGTTATCCGGATACTATAATGCATTTTAAATAAATGTCGAATTGCACTCAATAATATATTCTTTTGCATGTTGATTCCATTTATAAGAATACATCTCTTCTGAATTTTGTGTGGAAATCATTCTTTTCAGAACCAAGTGAATGAATTTTTCTTCCATAATGTCGATGAAGTTTCAGTTTATTTTGAAGTGAAGTTTTAAAGAGTTGTTAAAGTAATTTTCGTGCGATAATATTCTCCGAAGTTATTGAAGAAAACCTTTAAAATTTCTAAAAAATTTTAAACATTTAAAAATCCAATTAACATATTAAAAATCCCTTTTTAGTCAGAAAATACTACCTAGAAAGTAACTACGTCCCAAATATGGTAATTCTTGGTCCAACATTCTACCCTGTAGAGCGTATTACACGATTTTTAGATCACGAATCACTCAATTTCTAGAAAGTTTGTCGGCAAAAAATAATGTCATTCTAAGAGACAGCGCAACTCCGAATACTCTGAAATTTTGCAACAAAAATATGTTGCAATTCTAAATATGAATGCTTCTTTGATCAAAAATTAGCTCACATTCCTCAGCCCAACGACACATCAAAATCCGAGCCAAAGAATAATAACAGTCTCTTCAACGACTTTTTCCCAAGCCAGACTTTAACCATCCATCACACTCAAGACTGCCGTCAAATCCTTCATTCCATCCCTGCCCTTATCAACACCTTATTCCGATACACACTTTTTTTTCCTATTTCTCTCACTTCCCTTTCATCTCTTCGTTTAGGAAGGAAGAGGTTTACCATTGATCGATATCAAAGTTAGATTTCTTGTGAACGGGATTAGAATTGCAATTTATTCCGGAAATTAGATGTGTCGGCGGTGGAATCGTCAGAATTTACTTTCTTGAGTAGCGTTTCCGTATCTGAGCGGCAATGCCCAAGAATGCCTCAGCAATGTGGAGCAAGAATAATATTGCAGGGATATTCATGAGTGGTGTGTAATTTAGATTTAGATTGCAATGATGTTCACGGGATTTGATGGTAAAGTTTTGGAACGATACCTGTTTGGGGAAAATAAGTAAAAGTAAAAATATCTGGTGCACTTTTCATCCGTCTTGTATCATCTTTTCTGCTTTCAAAATGGGATAGAGAAATGAAATGAAATCAAACTGCTTTATTTGATGGAAAGTCATTTTTAGTAGTTTGGACCAGATACTGGTAAATTTTGATATTTGAGGGTAGATTAAAATTTTTGAAACCTCAAAATTTGCAAACACATAAGAAAATTTGAAAGTTATTGAAACAGAAATACAGAAAATTCAAAATTTTAATAACTTTTTTGTAAAATTTCAAAGAAATATTTTAAGCCCAAATGATTACTTTAAAAATTTGCTCGCAAATATTAAGAAATCAGAAAGAAACGAATAAATTTCTCAAAACTTCAGTTTCCTTCTTCTCACAAGATTCACAACATTATCACTGGTTTAGATAATGAGAAAATTTTCAGGATTGCTTAAAGAATCAAATGTATCAAATATCAAATTTTTATTTTGATGTGCGATTCCAAATAAGATAAGCCGTGTATGTGGGAAGCTTACACATTAAATCATACGTATGAGGCCAAACATCCTCCCGCTGGTGTGGTGCGGAAGTTTGAGAGGTGGTGACAGAACGCCGCCCCATGCCCGGTGTCTGTAACCGTTACAGTTATTGAACCAGTTGGGTGGACATGGGACAGAGGGGGGAGACAACTCAAGTGTCGTCCTCATCATCGGACCGCGGTTCAAAATGATGATATCCACCCCTGAATAGCCCTCATGTTGCTTTAGAACAAGACGTTAACCGTTTACAGGCCAGTTTTACCAATTGGGAACATCGAATTGAAAATTCATTTAAAAATAAAATATCTTTCATGTTGTTCTGGAAAAAATTGTTAATTATAATTAAAAGTAAGTTTGATTTTTTGATTTGCAAATTATGTTTCAGATATAAAAGGGGTAATGTACAGAAATTCTTAAAAATGGGCTATTTTTACATATTAATTTGTGAATAGCATTAAAATTCCTAAAAAATTAAAAAAACAATCCAAAATTTCTAAAAATCCGTACACGTTGTTAAAAATTTTCACGTTACTAATAAAGAAATTTCTCTATTGTGAGTTCCGACTAAAAGCAAAATGGAAAGGACAATTGTCATATAATTGAAGAAAGGAAATTCCCTTCGGTTCTTAAAAGGTTAATGCTTTAATTTTGGCGAAAAAAAAATCATTTTTATCTGTAATCTGGGAACGGAGTGATTATGAATTTTTCGTATAAGCATTTATGTTTAGCCGGAATAATAATTCTGTTGTGATTGTTTCTTCTAATTAATATTTTCAACTTCTAATCCAGCTGAAGATATTCTCATATACAGAAGATAAAGGTAAGCATAAGGGAAGTTGGAACCTTAAATCCGTTAACCCTAACCCTGTTACTTCGATGCACCTTTTCTCAAAATCTGTTATAGATTCATGCTTGAAATTTTTTATACATGTTAAGTACATCTTTCTCATTATACTGAAATGATTTTTAAAAAATTCAAAAGCTTTATTTTTACAATTTTTTTTTGTGTCAAAACAAAAAATGTGAAATTGGCAATTTCGATGTACCTTTTCTCAAACTGTGTTAAAGATACATGTTTGAAAATTTTTGTAGAAGTAAAGTTCGCCTTTATCATTATACTGAAATGAGATTTTGGCTAATTTTTAATTTTTCATAAATGTACAGAATATTTAATCAGACATAGTGAAATTTTACCCTATTTTGACACAAAAAAATTGTAAAAAATAAAGTTTTGAGTTTTTAAAAAAACTCATTTCAGTATAATTAGAAAGATATAATTTATAAAAAGTTTACAAAAAGTTTCAAACATGTATCTGTAACAGATTTTGAGAAAAGGTACATCGAAATAGCTAATTTCACATTTTTTGTTTTGACACAAAAAGAAAAAAATTGTAAAAAATAAGTTTTTGATTTTTTTAATAAATCATTTAAGTATAATGAGAAAGATGTACTTTACTTGTATAAAAATTTCAAACACGAATCTATAACAAATATTGAGAAAAGGTACATTGAAGTAACAGGGTTAGGGTTAACGGACTTAGGGTTCCAACTCCCCATAAGACAACGAAATTGGATTCATAAATTTAATTCTGGGCTCGGTGGGGTTTATCAATTTTATAAAATGTGAGAAACCACCTTCACAACTTCGCTAGAAGGAATAGTGGTTTATTTTATTTGAAAATGAACTAAATATAGTTGTTGTTTCTGGATGGCTATCGCTTAGAACAACTCACAGGAAACATAACCAACTTGCTCATCTGGAGTTTCGTCTAAAAGTCACAATTATCCATTTACGAACTGGGGAAAAAAGGAGAGATATCAAACACGACCAAAAGTTATCGGTTGTATATCGCGTCTGAAAAGTGATAGTCATTGCCTAATTATAACAACTCGGGTAAATATGCATGATTTGGAGAAAATACAAGATTAAAGTGCAATATGGGTTTTACATTTGAACTACTTCCCAGAGTGCCATAGGATACCTTTATAAAGTTTCACTTTTTGAAATTGTTCGTTGAAAATAATTTTTTTATTCATTTAAATTAATAATTTTTCAATTGAATTCATATATGTGCTTAGTTATAAAAATATCTTCTAAAATATCTTTTACTTACTTATTATTCAGACTAATCATCACTGTATTCCATTTCAATGGCTAGTGTAATGAGCTTAATTAGAAGTTGCCATTGTTCCCAATCGGGAACATTATAGAAAAACATATATAAAAATTTTTTATTCATATTTTGATGATTGATATCTTTAAACTAAAGCATTAGAAGGTGAAATATGCAAAAAAGTAATTAAAAATTAAACTGGATCTGAATTCGGTTTGTAAACAGTTAATATAACTAAACTAAAAATTTATTATGATCTATAATATAAACATTTTTGACATTTTCATTATCTAAAATTTCCCCTGAAAAATAGTCTTTTAGCACCTTTTTTGATAAACCCAACTCTTTTAAAATCTGAATTAATTTAAGAATAATCAGATTTATAAATTTAAAATAAAAATCATATAATTTTATCTGTAGAAACGTCACAAAAGTTCAAGTTGGTTGCTTGATATGATAATAATTTAAGCATTATTTTTACTCTCTAAGTATTAGAAGACGTTCTTATTGCAACGAATAATTTTCCAACAGATGTGTAGGGAATTTTTTAAATTTATTTAACTACCTTCAAATATTTGTATTAATATGCTTAAAACCAAAGTGGAAATATATAAATATCGGAATATTACACAAAAGAAGTTTAAAAAAATAATAAATTTTATATATATTTTCTTCAATTCTCTTGGCTTTCCATAAATTTAACCAAAAACATACTCTAGCAAATCAATAAAGCTATATAAATCAAACTTCATGACTCCCTCTCGGAATAAAGTCACGAAAAATATTGATTTCGATGCAATCTGGGAAAGCTTTAAAATGTTTCTTAAACATTTTACAGCTTTACTTTTTATCTGTAGTTTTGTTCAAAACTCAAATTTACAGTTTATGGATGTGTATTTAATAATTCGTATGCAATTCTAACTAAGTTGTCAGTCTTCTAAGTCGAAAGATTAAGTCAGTCGATATCTAATCCGAATTCATTAAATGTGACAAACTGTTTCCTCGTCTTAAATTTTTCTGAATTATTTCAAATGTTTCTTATTTCATTTGCCACTCATAGATATTTAAAAAAATAAATAACTTCAGAGCCATAATCGCTGCGTAGTAATATTAGCAAATAATAAAAAGAAATATCGAAAAGTCAATATGCGTTAAAATGAAATTTACATTGACGTATAAAAAAATATGCAGAGAGAAAATAATGTAATCGTCAAAACATTTATCGTCTAAATTTTGATGAATCTACAAATTTATGAACTCCATGAGTCTGAAAGTACAAATTTTGGAAATATGTCTGTCGGTCGGTCTGTGAGGGAACATGATATCTCAGAAACGTAACAATCTATATGTATAAAATTTCGCATGCGGTTTTTACACCAAAATTTCTGACTTTTGAGAGAAATTTTGGGGGAAACTCTTACTCAGAAATGTAGTTTGCTGGATAAATGAATTCCGGAAGATGGTTTTATTATTAGAACTGAAAACCTGCATGAAATTTTGCTCCAATCCGACAAAAGTGTAAGTCGCTGTCAATCTGTATATTTCTACATATGTTACAATATGAAAATAAAAATCTTAACAGCATAGATAAGTGAATATTAATATATGATCTTTACGCCACACAAATTAGTAAAGGGATCAGTAAAATACCTGTTTCCTGCCCGTTTATATGTGAACACGATAACTGGAAAACACAGCAAACACGAAAAATGAATTTTTTTAAATTTGGTCTTCATATCAAAATTATACATTTGTATCAAATTTTTATAAGATTCCGTGTTGAACACACTCTTATTAAAACGGCGCCAAGTGGAGAAAGCAGGATGGAAGCTAATGGTAAACAAACGTGCATCGGTCACTGTTAAAAGTTAATCGTTTACCGTTTAATCTTTTTTCGAACCCATTGCGTTTGTGGTTTATAGTTGCATTATCTTCCGTTTTAAATGTAGTATTTCAACAGAACTACTAGCTTTCCTAGCTCATTGAATGTAAGGAATCTCTTTCTTTTAATTATTCTAATGAAGCAGAAGAAATTGTGCTCGCAATGCCTGCGGCATCTGAAGTGGGCGCCGTCAAACTTTTTTAACTTAAATAAACATCAGCCGCTCCGCTTTCAGCAAAGCGGGATCCTAGTAGCTTCGCTAGCTTAGTGAATGCACGGAATCAGCGTCTTTTAATTACCTAATGAAGCAGCAGAACATTTGTCTTTGGTAGCTTCGCTACTAAGGTTAAATGTTCTTCAAAACAAGTAATAATAAAAAATTAACACTTACTCAGCTCTAAAATTTGCACTTGGGATGAAATGACCTTAATATATGAAAAAGAAATATGAACAATGCTGCGCATCAAGGAAACCATCGCGCAAGTGAAGATGGCGTTCCAAATGATGAACTCCAAAATATGACCAAGCACCTTCAAAAATTCCATGCAACCTATTTTTATTATAAGGCAAGGAAAAAATCTCTCAATTATGTGATCGGAAAAATATGTAATCACTAAATAAACCCAAGTTCTATTTGTCATTTTTTTACTAATTGAATATTTTATTATTTAATTAAATATTTAATAAATATTTTTAAGTTTTATAAAATCCGCGTAGTGTGTAAACAATTCAAAAACTCGAAACTCTTGCCGTGACATAAGCGATGTAGCCGGTGGGTTGCCAATGGAACTAATCCGCTTGATTCCTCAGGTAAACATATAGGCGACGAAATCGCGTGTTTGCTCTGTGCAATTACTTAGCATTCTCAGATACGGAAATACTCCGCGCTATGGCGCATGCTCTAGGTGTAGTTGATTTCACTAAAATAAAGATGAAGTGAAAAATAAAGGAGGAAATATTTACATTTTACCTAGCAGTATATAGAAATATTTTATTTTCATTTATTCATTTGCTGTAAAGACTGACTAAAAAATAATAACTAAAAAAATACACATAATTGGACAAAGCTCATGGCATAACAAAGAAATCTAGGAAAGCGGTCATCTCACTCATTGATTGTCCCCCCTTTCCTTAGTAAAATCGTCCAAAAGTGCTAGTCTCGGTTTTTTGAATCGAACAATATGCGTGGTTATAACTTTCTGGTTGGTATCGAAAATAAAATACCAACACCCAAAGGACTTATAGATAATAAAAAATGACCTTCAATGGACTTCTTATCTCCCTAACCACACATTTTAAAAACGATAAACAATACTAATCATTTTATTCCACATTTTAACGAAATAATCATGCTCCAAAAGAATGAGAGAGAGAGAGAGAGTAAATCTGAAAAAAATCTTCATGTTCCCGCGTCGCTCTAGCAGTAATAGGCTAGATCAAAATATATACTTTTTTTCCTTTAGAACCTAGAAAAAAGTTAGTGTTCCACAGAGCAAGCCAATTGACGTAAGAGGGTAAGAGATTAAATTGCTTCGCTTTCTTCAACTCTTGTGAAGAGACTGGAAGCACATGTGATTTCTGTAAAGAGTTAATTTGGACAAATTGTTTTATCCCGCTCCATCAACCCAGCGGCATGAAGACCAAAAATAAATAAAGAATCTCGGAAGCCGATGGTTCTTATTTTTTTACAGGAAACTGTTCGTTTTTCTTAGCTAGAAATGCCGATTTTTGAACTCTTTTCGGAAAAACTAATGAACGTGAAAACATTGTTGTATATGTAATCGTTGTAAAATTTAGGATGTTCCATTCCATCTATTTCGTATTATTTCAGTGGTGTTAAAGATAAGTTAATCTATGTGTATTATTCGTCCCTTTCTCATATTTGGCATTATTATATGAAATGAAAGGTCTGAAATTTTGTCGTCTAAGTCGTCTTTGCCTCTAAGGTGGCGCCCATAGAATCTATACCCTATGTGGTATGCTGTTGCGTCATTAATGCAAAGGTGACCTCGTTGAAAATTCTCAGCCTAGAGACGGGTAAGGGCGTTTGTTCGAGTGTTGTGATTTGGAGGCAGGGATACCGGCTCAAAAGCCATCCAACACAAAGTATTCCTGTTGTGACTTCAGAATCTTCC
The DNA here is from genome assembly GCA_013235015.1 of Araneus ventricosus. Lineage (NCBI taxonomy): Eukaryota > Metazoa > Arthropoda > Arachnida > Araneae > Araneidae > Araneus > Araneus ventricosus. The sequence continues at coordinate 179,674 of BGPR01000277.1, forward strand.
TCATGAAAAGGTGGAATTAAGTCCCTTAGCTTATTTGGATATTCTAAACATACTAAACCAAATCAATGCATCGCCATCGATCTAGTAAGAAAAAAACAAGTGAAAATATTATATTATATAGTTTGTACAATTATTTCATCATATAGTAGGGAATTTATTTGGAACTAATTTGATTTATTCCCTGTTTGATTGCATGACGAATGACACATAACAAAAAATATCAAATGAAATTGATTTTTGACCTTCTTATATAAATCGACAAGATGGAAAAACGTTGAAGCTCCTTAGCCATATTTGGTAATTTGTATTTCCAATTCAGTTTTATAAGATATTTTATGTCATTGTCGCTGAAATATGTAAAGGATAATAATTTTTTTCTTAAAATTTGCGAACTCTTTCAGTGAGGATTTTGGAAGCGATAAATATGTAATTCTGTAACATATGCCTTGTTATCCACGTGTCAAAGTCCTGGCTTCGTTACCAGTGAGTTGCATATTTGAGTCCAATTTCATGGAAGAAGAGTCATGTACACGTGTTTGGTTTACTTAAAATTCGTTGTGATCAAACGATTTCGCTCTGGAGTTGAATACTGAAAGGAGGGAACAGTACAAGTCTTGTCCGCGACATCTGACCCTTGATTTAAATATTAGTAGATACATTCCAAAATAGGCCTTGTGCAGAGTCCTTTCTTAAGCCACGATCGGGCGTTAATCTAATTAAACTAAGTCAAACTTCTCGACCGATCCAGATGTATGTAGATCAAAAATAAATAAATAAATACTGAAGTGATAAATATATTTGAATCTTCAGGACATTTTTCTTTATGAGCAAGATACTGCAAATTTTGATTCCATTTAAAAAACGGACTGACGTAAAAACATTTTTGTGAGCTTGATACATTTCACTTTAAACCCAATAGTAACTTAGTTCAGGTCCAATCTGCTGAAACCATTCCATCCTCTTAAAAAATTAAAATGTTTTTAAAAATTTTTCATTTGCATAGCAATAAACTACACCCTGAAAAGCTGCAACATTTCAAATGAAAGTTTTTTTAAATGATTTCTTTGAAAATGGAAGATACTATGTTTCTTGGCGCGTTTCTGTTCTCTTCATCTAAGTTAGTGGCAAATTCTTATTCACAAGTGGAGATTAAATGAAAGCTTGATATAATTGATTTCATTGTGAAACAATTTGTCAAAATTTATCTTATTCATTGGGCCATTTCGAAGAAAATTAATGTGCTAAATATTTACGTTTCCAATAAACAGACAGAGATGGAACAATCGGGGGAGGCAATTGTCTCCCGGTCGGTGACCGCTTGTCCCTCCCCTCGTCGGCGAGAAATTAAGACTTTCGTCGGCAAAAATCTTCAACGTTTTGGGAGATGCGGAGAGCTGGAATCAAGGAATCTAATAATTTAAATCTCATCTGAAAGATATTATAAAATAAACGGTGCAGATCAGCGATTTGCGTGCGAATTCGACTACTGATTAACGGTCAACAGAATGACAAACATCTGTTTCACTTCTCTTCTAATCAGCCTGTAGTTCGGATTTTACAGAATAACCAGCAAGACGCCAAGTGAATCAGACGTCCCAATTTTTGCAGACTGTTTTTGGTCGAGATCACGGAAGAAAATTTGTATGTTTTGCTGCTTCCATCGACTGTTTCGATCACTTGTCGGTGGAATTATTAGGTAAACCTTAACCATCTATATTATACAAGAGTTTAGCGATACATAGAGGTAACTCCTCTCAATGGCCACTTTAGTTCGACCCATATACAAAATGTTAAAATAACTTCTATATTAACGGCCACTCAGGTACCTCTGAGCCGTCCGGTGGTCGCCGTTCAACTTCAATGAAATATATTCCTTTCGTTTCTCCGACTGTGGACCTTTCATTAAGAAAAAATGGAGGAAAGCATGAACAAAAAATTCATACATTAAAAAACACCGGAAATTTGGTCGAAATTAATCATTCCTTTCCCAGTGTGAAGAGAAAAGTGAATTTAGGCCTCTACCGGTTTTGGGCATTAAAAAGTTCATTTATGTTTTTCAGGCGCTGATTCGAAATTTGTCGAAACAAATCTGCTGTTATTGGTTGCGACCATCGGCGAATGAAACTTTCAGCTCAACGACTTTTGCCTTTCCTCATCAACTACCGACAAACAATTAGGGATATATTTTTCCCAATTAAAAATATTGAAAAAGTGATCTCCGAAAGATTTAAAGATCCAAGCAGACACAAATTTTTTTCATAAGTAAAAAAGCGATAGATAAATAGAGAGAGAGAGAGAGGAATTTTCGGATAAAGTACATTTTTCGTTGGATAATTCTTAAAATTCGCTTTATCAGAAATCACGAATTAGGAATTGTTTAAATACGTATTTTGTACTCTCACTCCCAAACATAATACACCTTTAGAGCGGCCAATTTTCCTTGGAACGGTGGGTGACCGCTATAGAAAGATTTTGGTGTAATTAGCCACCTTACGCTACTACATTGTTCACCAGGAATCTAAATTCAATCGAACCTCTTATGCGTAATTTGATATTCAAGATTCCCTAAACAAAGTCATTTTTAACTTCAAATGGAGGTAGACAATTAACCCGTGTTGTTCTATTAGCTTTTCACATATTCTGTTCATTGCCTAAATGAACGTCTCTAATGGAGTCCAGTAACTGAGCGTGTCATCTAAAATCTAATTGCATATCGTCCGCGCCAACTTTATTTTCTAATTCCTTATACAAAATACGCATTTTATTTCCATATGGAAACGGCGCGTCACATTTTACGTCTTGCAGCATGTTAGCTGGATTAAAACATGATAAAAAAGAATTAAAATAATAATTCAGCTTACTGGATATATTTCGAAATATAATTACTACCTTAGAGGACTTCGTTTACAGATTTCACAGAAAAATTGATGAAACACAAAAAAAAGAGAAAAAAATAAAATCCATTAAGATATTACCTTCGCTTTCAACAATGGAAGCGAAACACGCAATTAATTATCATTTGTGTAAACACTGGCAACGACTTCAATCAGATTGCAATAATGAAATGTATTGTTTTAAATTATGCCTACAATTATTTTTACAAATTTATTAAAATTAGAGAAAAATTATACTGCAATTTAATTGGTATCATTAAAAAGATAAGTTTGTGAATTTTCAGATGGTGTAAAAGTCATTTTTGTGCTATAATATTTTCGAAAGTTATCAAGGAAAAACGCAAAATGTCGATTACATTTTAATTAATTAAATATAAAAAATAGCTTCAAGGTTCACATTCCCACCCTCCAAAGTATGCTTGAGTCAAATTTCGTAGTTGAAGATCCAGAGGTCTCCCTGTAGTTCCGTAGCCTTCGATAGAGCGCCAGCATAAACGCAGGCAAGCATTGAGACACACATAAGTACTCCTTCATTATAAGTAGACACTAGCAGAATCCGCCGCGTTCCGCACTGGCCCCGCCACCTCGGCGCTTCGCGGCTCGCAACCACCACATTTTCAGTTTTAAATACTGCATATAGATTATTGCAACAAGATATAAAACGAAAAATCCACATTTAAGTTATAATATTTTGCACAACTTTGCATATAAGCTTTTAGAATCATAAGTGCACTATGATATTTCTCTGAAAAAAGTTTCCATCCCCCACAATAGGTATTTTGCTTTTTCTTGAAGCGTCGTATAGATTGAAGTTCGTACTGATAAAAAAAAACTATTTAAAACCAGCACACTCAACGTGGAGCATTCTAATTGGTTAGCTATGCTTACAAAGTAGCATGATGAATTGGCGAAATCGGTCTATTTGTTGCGACTGAGGACTCAATCATGGTTTTTCCCCATAAAGAATGTGCAGTGATGTTGTGTGTATTCGATTTTTCACAAACATGAAGGATGGAGATGGGGAGGCCACCACTGACAATGCATCTAGGGGTGGTGAGCTTTCATATAAAATAAAAATTGGCAAAATCGGTTCAGTGGTTGGTGGGGACTCTCTCAAGAGTTTTCTCAATAGAGAATATACTCTGAAGTAGTGTTTTCCCGACTGCTCTTGAAAATAGTGGGTGGATTTAGTAGTCAACGATTGATGATACATCCAGACGTCATAAGCTTTCATATGAAATAAAAACTGTCGAAATCGGTCCAATGTTTGGAGCTAGAGGATTGGTACTCTGGTTTTTCTAATTATTTTAAATATGTTGATAAGTATCAATAGGTTAAAAATAAGTTAATAAAAATATTTTCACTTGTTTCGGCTATTATTTTATTTTGCTATGAGGTTTAGAAAATTATCTGCAAATATTTTGCCAATAACTGTGTCATTTCATTTGCTACGAAATTTATGTTCAAAATTCTACATTTTCGATTATTGCTTGTCATTTCTTCAGACAATCCTTACTGCACCGACGGTATACATATAGCTAATTATTCTAAATAATTAATTATTCTATTTGAATTCGCTAATTAATACTTAATTATCTTTAAGTAGATATAAAATTAATTATAATGTGTAATTTTGAAGTTCCGTAAATTAAAGAAATTTTTCTTGTCTCCCTTTCGGCTATGTCTTGCCTCCCCGTCGGAAAATTTCTGCCGCCACCTCTGGAAACAGAATTCAAATATCCGATGAAATGAAGATGAAACCATTATCATAAGTTTAGTGAAAAGAAATTTCCTCACTCGCAGCCAACAATTAAACAAAATACAATAACATAAATAAGGAAGTTTAAAGAAAATAGAAAATTAGAATATGAAACTTCGAACTTAAATGAAGTTTTCATCCATTAGTTCTGATATTGCTCCATAACTGGAGAGCTTTTCTTGAGCAAGCGTTGTTTATTGCTAGAGATTAATGCAGCGAGATAAGGGCAATTATATTGAAATGAAAAGCTCACTTAAGAACACTTAAGATTCTGATTTGGCAGTTATTTGTTGTCGCGATCTCATTAGAAAACAATATCCATACTTATTGAGCTTAAATAAAAATATAGATTAAAGGTAAACATTACATTTCTGAAGCACTAACTTGGTTTTATTTTGTTTTAAATCTACATGATTTTCTAGGTAGGTGACAATTGATAAGTATAAAAACCTGATTTAAATTAATAACACAAGGCATCTTAAACTGCCTGTGTCGAACTCAAAGCGAAGTAGAGTCGAATTAAACAATAATGGGGATGCGACAACTTTCACAGCACCTACAACTTCCAGATAATTTTATGGAAAAATACTTTAAAAATTACATTAAATGGTTCTTTAAAATTATTGAATATCAATATTATTCGTCATTTCTCGTACGTATTAACTAAATTATAAATTAGGAAATTTAATATATTATGTCGTAATATATTCCCTCTCTTATAAAACTTTGATTTTTAGCCGTGCTTTATTAACTATAGGCATAGCACAGAATGGCGAAATCTGGCTCTCGCGTAGATTATCCATCTATCCAGTTTAAATGAATTGCAAATGATAAAAGTCGTTTATTTTTTTTTAAAAGATTGTATTCAATTAATATAAACGTCTACATGAAAATAATTATTCCAAAAATTTCAATAAACCCGGTTATAAATAAAACACAAAATTAACAACATTGAGAAAAGGAAATCTAGCTGAATAAATTTCCTTAAGATCCCACCCTTGCTTTGGGGTAAAGAATGCCAATGACAGCTTACGCCAGAGCAGGATTTAAATACAATATTCCGATGCTCAATTTGGAGTTCAATTCGGCTTACAAACTTCTTTTGCACGGTGGGGGTGAAAAAATCCCATCATCTCCCGCTTTAAAATGTCAAGTTCACTTGCATTTTCTTTGTATTTCGTTTATTGATTCTTGTGGAGGCAGAATTTCGTATCGCGGTGCCTCGCGTAATCTTTTAGTGCTAACAATAAATAACCGGGTAATAAAATGTGACATGCGCGTGATACAGTTGCACGTTACGGGTCACTTTTAGCAATTTTATGTCTCCTTAATGCAAGGCAAAGAGATGCAGGCCATTTTTGTTCATTTTTTATTCTTGGTTTGAGATCGAATTTTCGATATTTTTAACTGGGATAGAAATATTTTCTAGGCATAAATCTCATCTGAAAAGTAGAAAATGTCTGAGAATTCTGAAAAGTATTTTTATACCAAACTTTAACTAGTAAAATCTAAACTCGAATGCCGATGCAGAAAATGTTTTTCCTCAAACTGTATATACGCTACTTTCTTTAACTGCCATCCTAACATCCAGCGATAGATTAGAACTATAGTTTTTAAATCATGGGCCGTGATCTGAACTGTGATGAATAGAAAATAATTTGGGGCGCTTTCCGTGGTTAACCCATTATTTCCCGACGATACTTAAAAGTACTGCTTTACTCACGCTTATATCTTCGTAATTTGAAAGTTTGTCTTGACAGAATTCACATGAACACAAGGAATGTAGTTCCGAAAGATAGAAGTAGATGGCAGATGAAGACAAACATTAATTTTTTAATTATTAATCAAATTAATTAAATTATTTTATTTAATTAAAAAAGTTTTCTGATCTTTCTTGGAGTTATTATTCCACAAACGTATCTAACGATGCCAAAATAAAATTGAAAAGTTGCTGGTAAGTTAAATAGGTAAATAAAGGGTTAAATAATAAAACGCTCCAGTGAATCAACCGGCACTCTAAAACCTTAAAGTTGAGTCGGGTTATTGAATGAATGAAATAACAGACATTTTGAAAGAATGGTTTAATGTTAGGCTGATTAAATCCAACAGTGAATGGTAAATTACAGTAATAATTCTTAGCTTTCTTTTGCACTCCTGACCCATGTTCGGACCGAAACAATATTAGCCAGACAAATTTTGCCTCCATATTTGCCACACAAATTTTGCCATCAACCAAAGCTGAAAAATGAAGTATACATTAATGGAAACTCAAAGAAAGTTAAATTAAAATTAGTTATTTAGCAGGTTTCAATCGAATTTCTTAACTTCAAATCGATTTCTTAATTATTTTAAGCTTAAAATTTTAATGAATTTTAAAGGAAAGACCTCTTTGGAAATCCTTGTGGTTTCAAAATTCTTCTATGAAATGTCACCTGTGGTCTCTACTCGCTACCTACAGTTTAATAAGTCTTTAAACAAGAAAATTGTCTTTTTTTTACCATTTCATTTAAATCCTCATAATAATTGTATAGAAATAATTTCTTTCTACATTTAATTTTTTGCGTAAATGTATTTCTTAATATATTTATAGTGGGAATTTTTTTCTTACCAAAACGGTTGGCAGAAAGTGCTTTTGATAGAAAAATGTCTCATAGCAAAAAAAACTTTGGAAGCATGGTTGGATAGTGTAATGTCCATCATATGTAAATCGTCAACAACTTTCTTAAATGAAATCTTACTTTTCCTATAAACACTCAGCAACGATTTCAGCTATCCTGATTTTGATAGATAAATCTATTGATTTATGGTGAAAAATCCATAAATGACTATTTCCGCCAAACCAAAATTTAAAGTTGAAAGATAGAGTGAGGAAAAAAAATTTAAAAATCATGGTATAAAATATAATATCTAATCAACAAAGTAAAAGAATTTTAACGTATTTAATTTCTATAAAAAATAAATTGGAATATGGTAGCAATTCATTCCCAGCCAGAAAAATCATAGACTAGAACCATGAAATATAGAAGAAAGGATTGAGAATTTAAAAAGCAATAAAATTAATTATCTTTAATTTCCCAAGAATGTTATTTGTTGACAAGTTGTCTGTCTTTTGTAGTGGAAACCGTTTCATTTGATATTCAAAAAATGTCTAAGTCCTCTGCAATTGGATGTGCTTATCCAAGATATATAACTGTGAAACGTTTATTTTGTGTTATAGACGCAGAATATGAATAACACATTTTAAAGTGTAGAGTCGGCATCTCGTTCGTTACTAAATTTTGGTCCTTTTTCTTAAGTCACCGTACGTCGCATTTTTATTCATCTCGATAACATCTATTTAAATATACCCCATCATTGGTATATGAGAGTCTTGTCCAGTGAAAAGGATCAGAAAATCACATTTCATTCAACAAAATAAACGGCAGGAACATCTTAGCTTTTTCAAAGCTGAACGATCAATCTTTTCCATTTCGTAAGTGAAATATCGGTTATAAAGCCGAAATAAACATTTTTACAAACTTAAGTGCATTTATACCAATGCCTTGTTCAAAACAATTCCGAAGGTGGCATTTGCTTGTACGACTAATTTTTACTTGGATGTTTTATTTATGTTGCTAGAAAAATTACAAACCAAATTAATAGCAGGTAATGTTTTATAGGAGTGGAATGGAAATCGTTTGTTTTTCAGAAGCAAAATGGTAAATGGTCCAAAACGTTACTCTTTAATAATATTTATTTTGATTAGTAAGACAGTAACTGATTGATTACAGCGACTGTCTAAAATAATGGAGGGACAATAATGTGTTTTTCTTCTGATTTGAAACACATCTAAATATCTGCAGCAACGACAACAACAAAAAAAATTAGTCATCTACAGATCAAGGTTCAACATTCATGCATATAATACAGAATGCTATTCAGTTGTTTTATGTTATTTTAATATGATAGTTTTTTTTTATTTTTCTGTGACAATCTTTTTGTCTTATAACTTCTCTGTTTGGGGTGGCACTGTTGTTGTTTGCATGTTTCAATTTCAAATTTGCTACTGTACAACTCTGCTATATGCTCCATTTGGTACATTTTGTACCCATATTTCTACAAGATGCACGTTTCGTTATTTATAGTGCTGCTATGTATTTTATGCAAATAAAGTTTGTAAAAATATATAGTCTTTCTAAAATGTGGTAAAAATTACATCACATGCTACAATCAGTGTTTTTCGCGCATAAACACTAACTGCACTGCATATAGCAGATATATGAAATGTCTACATAGTTCGAACTACAAATAAAACCTTTTTTGTTTAATATTTAACCACGACGAGTTTATAGCAATTCACGACTAATGCCATAACTGGCAATATGACAATAAACGTTTTTCCAACGGTAAATTGCAAGTGATTCCACATTACGTTGATAATGTTTGTCTGAAACGTATTCGAGAAGTTTAACATAGAAAAAGAGGGTGATGCAATTTTTTTGCTCACCTGTGTAAGTACAAAAGTTATTCGTTGTTCTAGATACATTCTGTTCAGAAGAAAGGACCGCTAGAATTTTCCAGTAACTGAATGCTAGATCATTTAATTGAACTCTAACTACATCATCACTTGCATAGCATATTCTGTTGCCTTATTATAACACTATTTTCTCTTCTGGTCTTAATACAGATACGCTATCAATATTTCTCAGATGATTGTAGAATGAAGACTGGAAACATTTCGTCATGAGGAGGAATCTTGAATTTTTTTTCCAGCGAGATATGAGAATTTTTATCTCTGAAATTTATCTGGAAAATATGCAGTGAGACACTATGACTACTTCATGACTCAAAAGCGAGAAAAAAATATTCAGTAATTATCGATTTCCGACTTCGAAACACATCTGAGATAAGAATATGTAGCATATTGTGACTAAGAATTTCTTCTACTTCAGTTCAGGGCTAACTTACTATCTCTGTGAGCAATAACTTTTGATTTTGAACACTCAGAAGTCAATATTTGCTGCAGTTTTTGAATAGTGCAGAAAAATTATATATCGGTACCTCTTTAAAATTCCTTGTTTTCAATCTTAAAACGCTTATTGTAAATTGATAAGAAGTTTCGGTAAGAAATATATAGATAAAAATAAAAGGAACTAAAAGTGTAATATCTTTCATTTCTTACGACATTTTCCAGGACATTTGAAAAAAGAGAGTCTCTTGCCTCATATTTTCAAGTGAATGTTCATAATAATTCTGAAGAATAAATTCAAGTTCATTGCACTGCAAAACATGACATATATGAATAATATGAATATGCAATGTAAATTTTAAACTAAAAAATATATTTATGAAAGACAGCATATAATTTTAAATAGTTCTATTGAAGAATAAAAAATATAATATAATGAAAAACACATTAAAGCTAGCAAGGATTCCTGAGTTTTTATTTATTTACTAATGATCGTAAATATACACATTTAGCATTTATCTTTCACTTTTAATTGATGTTAGAATAAATAAATAGAGATACAGAAAGTCAAATGGAACACAAATAAGAGCAAGGCTCAAAATTATTTTCGCACTACATATTTAAGCCACAAATTTCATATCGCCAATAATGTTAAATTATTTCGACTATTTCCATTCTATTTCAGAAAACTCTCATGAATGAGGCATATCAGCAGAAAACAGCAAGAAAAATTATTTTTCTATTTGATGCATATTAATGATATTTATAGATCGCCCTTAATCAGTATAGGCTGAATTGTAGGTAAAAATGGCGCTCAGTGTCGCGCACTTTATAAAAACACTATCTTGGGTGTGACTCTGGGAAAGTTTATGCTGAAAGGCAGTAATATATTTAGCTTGTGTACAGAATTTTCAATGAATTTCCTCCATTAACACGTGGTCAGGCGGAAGTGAAAGTGGATTTACGTGTTGTTAAAGTAACCCACAACTAGAGCGAGATCCTCTTAATATTACTGTCAGGAAAGTCTAAGTGATTTAAATCGACAAGAAGCTTTAAGAAATTAGTATCAAGTGTTATAAATATTCAACTCAACAGTATGTACTTAGAGGCATGCGTTAAATGTCAAACAAAGAATCTTAGGGAAATTGGGGAAAAAAATTTGAAAAATGAATAATATACGTTTATGTTTTTTAAAAATTCAGATTTGTATTATTCTAATGCAAGATGAGAAAAATTTGATCGCGAAAAGATTTAAGACGCGATATTGATAAAAATAAGGACAGGAAATGATAATACATAATTATTTTCATAAGAAGATGGAATGCAGGATGGAAACTTCAAAAAATGTTTCGTAACAATAAAAGTAGAACTAGCATAAACAGGAACAACAACGCGATGCAGGAACCACAAAAAAATCAATAAATACAGAAAAACTATTTTCAAACTTACCAGGTAATTATCCCTCCAAAAATTAACAACTATATTTAGGGCAAATCATGAAATTCTTAATTTAAAAATAATTTGATCTTATATACGTTACTTAAAAATGGAAAAAAATCTGAAAAGAATAGATAAATCTGCAATTAAAACAATTTGAGATTTATCAGAACACATTATAAGTATTTGGAATTATTTCAATATACCCTCAGGAAACATTCAAAATTTTCAAATAGAACTAGTTTTTAAATCAATACCAATTCAGTTACTAGTCATTCGAATAATTGTAACAGCTTGAAATACAACTTCTCGAAACTAACGTAGCTGGTGATTACCCATATTTTTATGGAATTAATCACAAAACATGGATTTGTTATTTCGCTGTTTAAAAATATACATTTATACCAATTAAGTCATATATCTATATATTTACTTCTCTTATTGCGGCTTCCAAGAAACGCGTTATTTAGCTATACGATTTGGCAACAAGATTTGGCGGAATACGTGATTTCCTCATTCAATCGTAAACAAAAGAGGGCGATTTGTTCTGAGCCATTTTTCGATGAGTTAAACATGAATTTCAGTTGAGCTGTTAAATGCGATATTCGAAACAGTGAAAGAAAACGAATTCAACGTGCAAATTAATCGTTTGCCGAAGGAATCCTCAGAAAGAAGGTGAAATAATTTGTTTTAATTTGCTCAGCTTGCTTTCATGATTTTGTTTATGGAAAGGTACTGCGAACATGAATGTATCCCTTATGAGGTAGCTCAGTACGTTGTTTATATTTCGACCTGTGGCCCTATTAAATTTTTCGGTACAGCTTTGATATCCGTCATCACTGGCGATATTTTGTTATTTGGCGACTTTTTTATTGCGTAAATCATGATACATTGTTTGGCTATTCAGAAAAACAGTCGGCATCTTTGTTTAGGCAATACAACCGACTCCATGTTTGTTTACGCAATAAAAAAGCCGCCAAGTAACGAAATATCGCCAATGAAGCCGGATATCAAAGCTGATCCAATTTTTTAAATTTATATAAATTGTTTTAGATAATTCTCAGAGGCATCAGTATTGATTCCTTGCATAACTGTAAGCATGTTTTACATCATAAAATTCTGTATTTATAACAAGATCACATTTGGCGAAAAAAATAACTTTGGTGACTGCTCTCTACTTTTAAGCTTAATTTATCATTTTTTTGAACTTATGTAGTTTTCTTAGATTCATTTGGCTGTTGAATTCTTCTTCATAATGTTTTTTTATATGAGAAAGTCCCTTTTCAGGGAAAATAAATTTTATCCTGCGTTGAATAAGCGAAAGAATCGAAAGGAAATCTATTTGGGACTTTTATTAATCTATGATCTACATTTTCGCTTCTTATCAAATTAATATATATTGTCGTTTTTATGATAATTGAGCTAAGTTGACATATATTCTTTATTAATAAATCTAAGTAATTTATTCTTAGGTCTCACTTTATATGCTTTGAACTCTTTTTTACCATTTTTTTCACTTTCATAATTTTCTTTGTTAATTTTATTAGATTGTAGAATTTATCTTTTAAATGAATCAAGAAAAGATATATTTCAAGGCAAACAAGTTTTATACTGTGCTATTTAAATTAAAGGGTACTTTTCCGTTAGCCGGGCGCAAATGTCGCCAATTGTGAACCAAATGCGAGCCAAGTCGCCAAGCGAAGCGAAGTCAACGGAATAATGGTTGTAAGAAATTTACCGGCATTTTACATTATTTGGCGATATTTCGCTTGCGCCCGGCTAACGGAAAAGTACCAATTAAAGTATCAGAAGTAAATCAATCTCGATCATAAATGTCTTCTTTTGCAATAACTGAACTTGGGCACATAGTGTCGTCATTGAAGTGAACGAAGCGAGCAGGGTTTGCGTAAAAAACCTTGGAGGATTACTACGCAAATCACCTGGGGGTTGGCGAGCTTCAGCACCCCCTAGTATATATAAAAATCTTAAGATGATCTATAAGTATGTATATCTCTTTGAGTGAGAAATATTTTATGGAAATTAAAATACTCCTATTCATTTATTTCTCTGATTTATACATCTATTTATTCGCAATTGCGCTTTCATTCTTAAAAATCAATATAACAAAATAGTATTAAAGTTTGGAACATTCGAAGATTAAGCGTGAAATAAAATGCGCTCTGCGAAGACGACAACTAACACCGAGCAAATCCAACGAACACCAACCCCTATCAAATGTTTCGGTACTTTTCCCATTCTATCCTAATACCCCGCTGTATATTCCTAAATACCCAAAGCTCACAATAACATAAAAGTAAATCGCGCTTTAAAACATACGCGCAACCAATTCAAACCTATGTTCAAGACTTGGGGAATTCACGTTATTGAATAATACTCAAACCAGCTTTGCATCGCGAATGGAAACAGAAAAAAGTAAAAGAAGCAAGGGATTTTTCCGGCAAGGTTGAATGATTATCGCCGTTCATCCCCGAACTATTTACCAGAGGAGCAATTATCCCTTAATAAGCCTTTGGGAACAAGTAAGCCGAAGAACAAACATCACGTGATTTAGGCAAGCCTAATTAGGCATTCGTCTCTCCCTAAATTCTTAGCCTTAGCAACAGCAGCGATTAGCACTGACATGAACAGACCTGAATGCGTTTCTTAATAATGAACGATAGTTGCTCCAGACTTCGACGGGTTAAGTCTGGTAATGGTGGAAAATTCCTCGGTGATGGATTATTATATTAGAAGGCAGTGCCTCAATTAATCTTTTTAATGGAAGCTTGAATACTTTTTTTACTACTAGCGTCCTAAAATGAAATATTCTTATAAATAAAGTGAAATAATTAGTTCCCCAGAAAAATATATTGAGTGAAATTTTTCTTGGACATTCTGATCTTGGCTGTACCTCAAATTACAATGTTTACTTCTTGATACTTGCAGTAGACTGATGTTTTACTTAATTCTTCTTAACTGTTCGCAGAGTGTAATTGCTAATCAGCCTGCCAAATTAAATTTTCAAGTCAAGTATTCTGAACTCTAAGTTGGATCTCAAGACATTTGGCAGAGTTAACTGAAAGGTTTTTTAATGTTGAAAACTGGAGTTTAATTTCTAAAATTATGAATGAAATTTTTAATATAGAAGATTGCGGGTAATTTAATAAAAGACTACACAGTTACACAGCCAGGAAAACCTAAACAACCAAAGAACTCCAAGATTTTTCAATTTTGATTTATTAGGAATGTAAACTTCATAAGTAAATGTCTGTAAATTAAAATTTTGCGAACAAATATTTCGATTTTTCCTTTTTAACGTTGATTTAGAAATGCGTAACACGAAATTCTATGGTTTAAAAGATGAAATTCCAATTGTAAATATTGATCAATTTTCTAACTTGTTATATATTTGAAAATTTGCTTACTTCGAATACACTAAATACTTCGTAACTTACTTCCGAAGTGTTTATCGTACTATTGATTATTGATACATTTCTCAGATTATTCTAAAACCACACTATCTTTTTATTTAAAAAATCATATATATCTGAGTACTATGGTAGATTGAAAAATGTTTAATAAATTTATTTGTGTGCAAAATTTAAAATATTTGCATATAGTGTTGTTATAATTAAAATTCGTCTATTCAGAAGACTCTATAACCGGTTCTATGGCTCCAAACAGAACGAAATTTCACTAGAATGTAGTAGAAGCTATGCACGCTATGAAAACAGAAAAAAGTACTCTTAGGTGGTACACGGTCTTGCATGAAATCGGTATTTTGAACGAAAGAAATATTTACGTTCAGAAAAGAATTTCGGCAGCGTTCTTAGGTTTAAATACTCATATGAATTATTCAATTATGCTTGAGTAATAATGATAATAAAAAATCTGCAAAAACCATCTGAGACATTGGTGCCACCTTTTTGAAGAAAACTTGAACGTTTTCTCTATTTTCGGTTTTTACAGATCGCATTACTTCTACTACATACTAGTGAATTTTTGTTTCTTTTGGAGCCTTAAAAACGGTTCTAGGGCATCCTCAGTAGGAGGACATTATTTATAACATCCCTGTTTAAAAGTAATCTATTATAAAATGCAAAGCTAAACTATTATAAATAAGAGCAACGAAACAAGAAAACATCGATTACAGCGTTTGAAATTACCAAAATTCTTTTACTAAAGAGGAATACGATTACTTTAGCTGTATCGACGTCCCGTTTCGAAGCAACATGAGGGTTATTTTGGGACGGACCTCGTAATTTTGAAACATTGCCAGATGACGAGGGCTTCACCAAGCTTCCGCACCACACTAGTGGCAGGACTTTTGACCCAAGACGTTAGATTTAACACGGTATATCTTCGGACGAATTGAAACCCTCCGTCCATCAAGCCGAGATCTTACCATTAGGCCATCGCGACCTTCGCCAGTTATGTTGTATCATTTGCCACCCTTAGTGGTTGAATACATGCAAGTCAAGCTCTTCTTTCCCCACCAAAGTGGTCGAACCATGTTTACACTGCCAGCTCTATTGTTTTTAAAAGTACTTCCCCTGTTCGGGCAATGCCTGCATCAATTTATTGTACCTAATAAATCCCGTCCTTCACATGCTGGTGGGGCCACTCTCTCCCGCTGGTCCTGTCCCGGCCTTGCACCCTTCATGGGTAGGCCGGGCCAGTGTACGTATTTTTGCATCACGCCAAAGGGAGGACGTTTGGGGGTCTATTCTGGTAACCCCGGTTGGGTTGGGAGTTGGGTTCCGCACGTTAACAACGGAACCCAACCCAACCGGGGGTACCAGAATAGACCCCTTGGCCACTGTGTATGATTCAGCGTGCGGCAGGCCCATACACGGCGGATATGCAGTGGAATTGGGTTTCGAGCCTGGAACTCTCCGGCCCCAAATACGAGACCTTACCACTATGCCAACGCGGCCCTAAAGAGGTATACGAAGCATTCTTCAAAGGCCTGCGATACCTTACATAGTTCATAGTAGAAGAGTAAGGCCCCATGAAGCATAAAGGAATGATAGAAGATTTAGATGGCCACTTGCAGAATGATTCTGTTTACCCATTTTACGTATTTAAATTAATCTTCCTATGGACTCTGGTTTCTGAATGCATATCCCAGCAATAATAATGGAAGGAGTTGGTTGTACATACTGAGATGCAGTGACATCAATGACTAGTAACATGCGTCCCAACGTCTGGCGTTATATGGATTACCGCTTTGATGCTGTCGGTGACAGCGTGAAGAGTTATGTAGAATTAATATTACTACACGCAAACAAAACTTCTTTTTGGGTTTATCTGTATTGTGGTTGTTTTTTAACTTAAATTCCCCGCCCTCTGAATCAGTTCCTTCCACCCTCTGGGTAGGCTGTGTCTGTGTGGGCAAATAAACAAATAAATAAATTAAGATTCCTTCTGTATCGTGTTCAAAATTCTTCTTCCTATCATTGTTTATAAGAAATTTTTACCATTTGTAATGAGGGCAATCGTCTTAATTTATCTTGTGTATTACTAAATCGGTTTATTCTGAAATTCTATATTCTCTTTGAGTGAGCGTGTGTTTTTTTTAATTTTTTTTATTTGGATAATGTTTTTATGAAGTGCATTATTATTTGCTGCATGGTGCCAGTTGTTTTCTGAAAATCGTCACTGTTCTTTAATAATCTTTATATTTGTGGGGCTCAAATCCTTCTATTCCAAAGGAAAAGTTCAAGAATTACATTTTTAAACGATTCATATTTATTTTGAAATCAGAATGAGTTCTGAAATTAAAGAGGATCTTATCAACGTTTACATTTGTACTCAGTACTAAGTTTAAGGATTTCACACGCTATCATAGTAAGAAATTCTGTATAAATACAAAAAAATTAAGAATAGTAAAAAAAAAACACTCTTATAAAATATCACATGACTTTAAAGTGTTAAAGCAGCATTAATTGAAAGATGCAAAAAAGACAATAATTTAGAAAGAAAAGATTTAACACGGGAAAACTACTTTCAAAGAATTTTAGAAATATATTTAAAAAATTAGATTTTTTAAATATTCTTTTAATAATTTATCTCAGAGAAATAATACTTTGAAAATCAGTTCATATCATGAACTGTTACAATACTACTACTACTCAATAACATAAAGATTGGTCATTCTTGGTGGTAGAGATGATGGAAAATAACTGAACTTAATCTATGTCTTTCTTTTTTGGCTCAATTTTGTTACATAGATACGTGTATGGTAAGTCTGATTATATACGATGTCAAATAGTATAATATTCGACATCATATTATATCGGTCGCTATGGAAACTTTCTTGTTGCCATATATCTTTCCCAAATGAGTTCCAAATTACTTTCTTTACTTTTTGTCTACTTTGTGTTCGACTGATTATGTTGCTTAGAAACTGCATTTATTGTTACATAGTATTTTGATTTTCACTGATTCACATGTAAGAAAAAAGCATGTGCGGAAAGGGATTAACTCTTAACTGCTGAGTTCTTCATGAAATTCCACCGCCATTTTTGTATTTTATTTCATTAATTTCAATAATTTATTTTTGAGAAGCAAAATTGTTTAGTTAACTCATTTTCAACATGAATAAAGGAAGCTTTATAGAAAAGAAATTTTACTCTAACTGAGTTTCATTGTATCATTTTAAATCAATATTATGTTCGAGTTTAAATTTTAAAACTATTTTACAGTGTTTCGAATACATGTTTATATAACTTTGCAATGCTTTTATTAAAAACAGAAAATCGGACACCTCTGAACCTATTAAGACTCGCAACTACTGGGAATTTGAATTATTCTTACCTTTTTCTGTATACGATTTATTGCACAATATTTTACACAATAGAATATTTTAACAGTTTTAGAACACAAATATCAGATAAAATTGTAAAATTTTATCAGCATTTAATCAATTTTATTTTTATTTCATATAAGAGGCGCCATTTTATGGCATATTAAGAATAGAATTATCGAATTCAACATAATATTTGAAATAATGAATTATGAAATAAATTTAAAAATAAATTATTTTAAAAATAAAAAAAAATTTTTCAAACCACGCTGTTATTAATGCATTAAAAAGAAGATACAAATTTTTAACTAAAATATGGAGGTCTAAACAAGATAGCAGAAGCGGGAAAATCTGTAAACGAAACTATTCGGAAGATTAGTCACAGGATAAAATCTGGGAATATTCTTTAAAAATTTAGTATATCTTTATACATAAAATTCAATGTATGTATGTTTGTTCCAGCATCACTTCCGAACGGCTAAAGGGATTTTGATGAAACTTGGTACTCATGTTCCTCATTACCCCACTTTAAGTATAGGAGGAGTAAATAAGCCCTAACGCAATTCCTCAGGGTAGGAGGGGCGAAGTCTCCACAATGCATGTAACAAATAGGCCGATTGACTCGTTTGGCAATTTCGACGCTTTGGTACCAGATTTGGCGCCAAGAAAATAACGCTAAAGGTAGATTTATATATACAGTGATACCTGTGTATAACAAACAGTATTGTTATACACAGGTATCACTGTATTATTTTTGTTTATTTGAAATTTATTTAACGCAGAATGGCAACAAAATGATAGTTATTAAAATATTATTGAACGAAGAAAAATAGACGAAAAAAATAAAAATTTTATGAAGTTGAATATTTGGTCGACTGTCCTACTAATTTGAATTGGTAAAATTGAAACACGATTTGCTAAGGGGAATGACAAGAGGAAGATAACTGAATTAGGCTTGGATTTTCTGATTTTTTATACGTTCTAATGTGATATTAATCTTTATTTTAAGGGAACTGAGATTTTGTGTCCTATCAAAATGTCGGTGTTCCAGAAAAGGGCACAATTAACTGATTCTGGAAATGAATAATATGCATAGATTCGAAAAATTTCGAAAGCTCATAACCTAAGATTTAAAAATGTAATGAAAAAGATACAATATAATAAAATACCTATTATTTTGCACTTAAATATACAGTTTTTGCATTACTCTCTAAAGAATTTAAAAAAAATTAGGTACGCATGGTGAAAAATTGTTTTCATTGTTTAGATATTAAATTTTATATTATTTATTATTATTACATTATGCATTTGCGGAACCTTTTTAACTTATTTCTGGGTACTAGTATATTTTTACGATTCTTTTCTTAATGAAAAATATCATAATTTTTCAGATTTTCAAGTTATATCATATAGCAAATCTGACAGCCTCTCTATCTTCCCGTTCCGTTGTTCTCTAGGTTGATCTCTAACTTTCTGGCAATGAAATCCGATGTTTAATAACTCCTGCTATCATCATCAAATCTCCGTATCACCCAAATGTCGAGCAAATAAGCTGTCATAACGAGCACAAATTCGTGGGCGAGACATTATCGCAATCGAAATGCAACATAAATTTTATCAATCAAATTTTATCTATAGTTATCATACCTGTTCGAGCACTTAGTATTCATTCACTGGATAACAAATTTTTATCATCTGTATGATTAGTCGAAAAGTTTTACCATGTGAAAATTCATAACAATCTGCTTATATTTTGTGGATCCGTCAATTTCTATGTCTAAGGATGTACTTATAACCATTCATACAATTATAAACAAACATCATAAATTAATAATAGGAGCGTATAGGAATTAATTAATTTGGTGATATTTGCTCTGTAGCCCTTTTTAAGGCTTTGAACTAGTTTTAATAAAAAATTTTAACTGCTTTCTCAATTAAAACAAAGTTTGGAGGGGCATGAGGAAAACTTACAATTTTACTATAATATTTGAAATATATAAGTATATATATCCGCATTAGTTCTGTCAAGTATTGATTTTAGATTCATAAAATAATTGTGGCCCGTTCCCGTTCCTTCAGTTGGGTTTTCTGTGTACACAAGGGATTACACTTGAACAAATTCAATTAAGAAACTGAAATTACATTGTTTAGTTAGACGTAAACTTTTCAAAAAGATTTTCACTCAAATGTCTGCTAGACTAAAATCTTTAAAGAAAAAATCTCTTTTGAATACCGTTGAAAACTTTTACGGAGTTTCATTAAACATTCGTGATCAATATGAAGAAGGCAAAATTACCATTCATTTCTGATTTAACAAAAATTGAATCTTTTAAGTATCTTTAATCCTAACATGAATAATTTTCTACTATAATTGAAAGCCCTAAATTTAATGTTTATTAATTCAAAGATTCTTCATTACCTGTTTCTTTAACAAGAATGTTTTATCTTGCACATTTAAGTTAATGTAAAACCATGTAATAAACTAAATACATTTTTTTGCGGTTCTAAAAGATGAATTAAATTCTTTTGATTATAGTTTTGTGCAATTCAGAGAGTAATCTTTAAATCATCATCTTTTTATGAGAAATATTTTAAATTTCCAAAAGAATATAGTACATTCAACTCTTTTTTTATATCTCCAAAATAACTAGTTTGTAATCGATAAGCAGATAACCTTTAACTTCGGGAGAAATTTTAATGGTTTGTAAATTTTGAATAACATTCTCATACAAAAATATTATTTTACGATATGTTTGAAATTTTCATTAATTTTTGTATTTGTTCTTAATGAGCAAACACTTCTTTTTTTCTGAAATTTACAAGTAATACTTTGATAATGAAACCTTTCTGTAAATTGCAAAACATTTGTCATAAAGAATAGGAATTATGTGTAACACATTTTACAAAAATAAAACATAAAATGTTGATAGAATATAAATTATGAAAATTTATGCTATAAACGTTTACTTCAGATCAAATATCTTGTTCCTGTAAGACACTTTTTTTACATTGTCTGTTAGAAAGCAAATGATATTCCAGAAGATTTCTAGTATTATTTTAAAATTTGATTCTATAATTGCCTGACAAAATGAAGAAAGAATATTTCATCGGAGAACTATAATTAATAAACATATTCAATAACTTCAAATTGACTTGGAAATGTAATTAAGAAAATAATTGTTACCTTCCTCTGATATATTTTCGGAAATCAAGAAACAACTGAAATATGGAGGGTGACTCAAAACTGTTTGTAGTTGTGTTAGGAAATAATAGATCGCAACTAGACAAGCACAAATCACCTGACAATGTATACTCGGAACTAATTCAGTGAAGCGCTAGAGGGCGATTTCCAGCAATCTATCTCATGTTACTTTCTGAACACGATAACTAGAGTAATTTTGATAGATTAGAACCGTCGAGTAATATGTTGTAGGGAGGGTGGAAATATTGAGATAAAAAAGAATGCAACAGGTGACAAAGTTCCAACGAAGTGTAACATGTTTACATTAACCAGCGGGAGTGACCTCCCCCAAACTTTCTCGCATACGACTAACACGCGTGGGGGGAGGGGGAAATACATCGCGCGCCAGAAAACGCGCGGTATTCCCTAAGATGGGGAAAACGCTCCACTGTTCGCGCCTTTTTTTGAATCGTAGAGCGGGGGAAAATCGAATATGCAATTTCAACGCCTTTTTTTTAACCGATTTAAACGAAAATTGAAGACAAATCAACAATTAGGGTTTCAAGACTATATACGAAATTTCCTTTATCTAAGACATTTCTTTTAGAAGATATCGTCTTCAGAAGTATGCGATTATACAGGCGACAGACAGTCAACCGTTCGACGGATTTGGCCCAAAATTTGATACGGACCTACATTCCTGATGATAAAACTAAGTACCAAATTTTATTCATCGAGCTACTCAAGTTTTTGAGATATAGTGTTCACAAGAACGCGGACAGACGGTCAGACTTCCCGCAGACGGAGTTTGTCCAAAATTTGAAAGAAACCTGCAAATTATGTGTCAAGATCACATACCAAATTTCATCCATGCATTTCTAATAGTTTTCGAGTTATCGTGTCGTAATCCTAGCTTAAAAGACGAACGTTTATTTAATCTTCAGAACAATGAAATCGTAATTTATTAATATTTCCAAAAATGGGATGCCAACCCAGTAGATAAAGGCAGTCCCTTGTAAATAAGAGAAACTATTCGTTATCAGAAACAAAATGCAAAATAATCCTCAAAGCAAGATGTAAAAGGCTAATATCTTCTCTCTTGTTTCCATAAGTTAGTGCAGAATCTGATGTTATGGCTATTGTCATTTACCTCATTCTTTGTTAAAAACCGATAAGTATTCAGCACTTTTAATAAAACCAACTTTTGAGATCTGTACTGTTAATGAGAAAGCGGTTGAGATTTATAAATTCTTATTTTAATTCTGAATTGAACTAAAATTTTATATAGCTAATTCTAATACAAACCATTAGATAGCTTTTAAAACAATGCTGAAATATAAATTGTTATATTAATTTTCCAATGCCAATTTTTCTCTCATCCTTAAGTATGAGAAAATAGATAATAATTTTTTATCAGTTTTTGGAGTATGGAATATAACGCTCAATTGCTTATCAATAGGAAAAAAATCTGACTTTATTATTTAAATTTAACGAAAAACTTGATAGGCAAATTCCATAGAAAGCCAATGAAACTGAAAATTAGCACTATGTTTTAAAACATATTCTATCACTTACTATTATATTTAAAATTATCCTTAGTATTAGATCTCTGATTAAATTTTTCGTTTCACCGGTTCAATGAATACAACACGAAGCTCCATCAATTATTCTGAAATAGGAAAGACAGTTATCACTTTATTGCCACTACATTTGGCTAAGAATTTTAACTATAATCTCCATTTCAAACCAATTACATCCAAATTTAACACAATTTTGGTAGGTATATTCTGCCATATAGTAATCCAATGATAAAACTTTTTAATGTGAGATTGCTCATTAGAAACGGTCTTTCAGAATTACTGTGGGGAAAATATAACTTTCCATCAACTGCGTTGTAGTAGGAATAAAAATTAATTATAATTCGCCAGTTTTATGAATACAACACAAAGCTCGATCAATTACTCTGAAATAAGAAAAACAGTTATTACTTTATCGCTGTATTTAACTAAGAACTTGAACTATAAACTCCATTTACAACCAAATACATCCACATTTAAAGCAGTTTTGAAGGGTCTATTCTTCTATATAGAAATCTTATAATAAAACTTTTTAAAATGAGATAACTCATTAAAAATGGCCTTTAAGAATTACTATGGGGAAAATATAAATTTCAATCAACTGCGCTGCAGTAAGAAAAATTAATTAAAGAAAAACTAAAGAAAAGACTAAATGGAACCCAGTTAACTCAAGCATTTATAAATACAAACAGACTCCTCATTACTTCACATAATGTCCTTTCTCCGTTTTCTCATAAAATATCATTGAAAACGTATGATGCAGGTCTTTTAAGTTTAGATATTTAGTGGAAAATGAAGAAAAACGAATTAAATTCTATATAGCGTTTGCTTATGAATAATTACTTAATTTTTTGTCCATTTTGCATGCGTGCTTTTAATAATGGTGAAATATGCGATTCTTAATTCTTCACTTGAAAAAAAAATAATGCGATCAAACTAAAACCGTTTCATCGTAACAATTCCACTCATATACTCAGAATATTTGTCCAGAGGAACATAAAAAAGATTCCGGAATTTCCTTTTATCCGTTAGCCCGATTTTAACACTGTTTCCTTTCATAAAACGTGTTATGGATTTACAAAGACCATTTACAGGAGCCTGCGAATCGTTTTCCTGCTATTCTTCTCAATCTGTCAGATCGCAATTTTATTGAGTAACGCGCAACACATTCCACTTAAACGCGCGATCTGTGAAGACTCTATTTTCCGAAGTTTACATCATAAACACTCACTGGATATCAGATATTTTAGAAGAAGATCAAAAAGAAACATCTTTTAAAACCTTTTAAGAGAATTTCCTTTGAAATTCCCCAGATGTGCGGTAAAAAAAGGAATTGTGTAAAATAAAACAAGCTCAAATAGAAATGTTTAAAGAAGGAAAAGAAGTTACATAAAGGAAGGATAGCTGGAATACCTTGAAAGAATGGCCTAAGAAACCTAAAAATCAGTCGTTCCGCGCCATAAATTTTGTCGTGGGCTTCCCATTTGACCACCTTCTGTCGTCGAATGTTAAAAAAGTTTCGGCTTTCAAGTATTCCACAAAACTGAAAGGATCGAACTTAAATAAAAAAATCACTGATGCTTTCCTGAGAATAAAATGTGAGATGATAGATGATGATTTTTGGTCAAGTGAATTAAAGAAATAGATGATTTTAGTAAAAAATGCATTTAATTTTCGAACTAAATTGAAGGAACTGATTGTATTTACAGCTCTGGTAAATTCTATCTCGGATTTTTCAATTTTCTTTAGGAGCATAGCTTCTGTAATTCTTTTAATACCATATAGATGTGAATTTTAATAAAAGAGTGTATTTTCTAAGGGAAGTCAGATACTTTTTTAAAAGATAATAGAAACCCTCGATAAGCAAGACCTTAATTTTCATTAAGAATAATGTAATAATTTTTTGAATAAAATTATTAAAATATGTTACAAAATTCTATTTAAATTATTAATGCAATAGTGAGAATGTTAGCAAAAAGTGTTTGTTTTGCTCTTTTAAACAGAAAATAATTTGAATCAACACAAGGATGGACTGTTTTAAGAAAACTTACTTTCTGTTTATTACCTAGATAAATAACGTTACCTAAGTAATTTTATTTATTTCTGCTATTTAAATTTTAGTGAATTTACTTATTTTTATGATTTCAACATTTTAATGAAAAATAAAATTTTAAATTAAACAGAGAAACCGTCATCATTAAATAAATTTATTTTTTAATTATTAGTTGCTATAATATGTTTCTGAAAAGCAGCAAATTTTATAAAACGCAAAAATGGTTTTAAGAATATTAAATCAACTAAATATCACAAATTAGTTGGTAGATGTTTGAATTCTTTTTCTTATATTGAAAAATTTGTGATGGGAATATCTCTCTCGCATGAAGATTAGATAAATTTATTACTTGATTCGAAAAAATTTATATCTTCTATCATGAAATACCACTGGCTATTTGATTCTTTAAAAGTTGATATGTTGCAACTTTGAGAAGAATATTTCATCTATAAATTTAAGAACATTTTCGTGGTTATTTTCCACACCCTCGAGCCTTAAGCACTTCGTTAAGAAACAGTTGCAGATCTTGAATTAGTTCAAAATCTTCTTTGAATTGTCATGCATGTGTTATTTTCCCCCCTTTCTAATAGCGTAGTTAGTTTATTTAATAGTATAGTTAAATAGCAAAACATAAGCGTTTCAAAATTATGAAAAATTAATGCTTTGGTTCAGGGGAAATCGCAGAAATTCTTAGGCACATTACTGCTAACTCAATTATTCATTTTAACGTTTGATGTTTTTACTTCCATTTCCTTTGCTGTTTTCTGTACGGTCTTCGAACTCCAAGCCATTAATAAAGCAATAAAAGACCCGTTACAATAATCTAATGCTAGCTATACCGTATATCGTTCTTACGAAACGTGATTCCTCGTCCAAATGCCTTAAAACCTCACGCTAACAAGTCTCGGATGTAATCTGCCTGACTTTTAATGGTTCTCATAACGAGAAGTGACCAACAAACATGCCTTAAATTGGCCTCAAAAACGAAAAGTGAGTACACGAGTTCATGCCTGGGCACAACATTCATTCCTTATACACTCTTCATGAATTTGCCACCATTTGTAGAAAGGAAACTAATTTAGGATAGAAAATAACGAATGTAGCTTTTATATGCACGCATGGGGATTACCTTGTCACGCATTATGCAAATCAGTCCCACATTTCTCTCGTGCTCCCAGCTTTTACTATCCTTAATTTCTTCAACATGACAACACTAAGTATTTATTTCTCTTTTTCGTCTATTTAATTATGTGAAGGATAGATTTTCTCTCCGTAAAAGAGCAAATTAATGATCTTTCTTGGCGTTTGTAACTGAGGAAATGGAGGCTTTCAGACAGATATGAGGCTTGTTTTCGCCAAATTAAAGATTATAATTTTGTCCTGTAAACAAGCAATTTAGCTATGAAAGGAGACGGGAATGAGATTTATTAAGCAGAGTAAATACTTTTGAGTCAACACCTTAGTAGTTTATGTTATTTTTTATTTCAAAATAGAAGTCTGACAAAACAGTTTTGAAACATTTAATTGCGGTCTGGTTGAATGTTGCTTGATAGAATTTAGTTGACCTCGTGTCAAGTTTAATAAAACTGGTACTCAATCAGTCTACAAATATATATTACACAAATTGAGAGTGCACACACATTTTACACAATTCTATCTGCAAATATTTAAACAGGATTAAACAAATATGCTTCGGGATTTTGTGCAAATGTGAATTACCAGGAAAAAAGATATATCTGAAGCAATTATTTATTGTTCATGAATTTAAGTTCTGATTCTGAA
Organism: Araneus ventricosus; assembly: GCA_013235015.1. Lineage (NCBI taxonomy): Eukaryota > Metazoa > Arthropoda > Arachnida > Araneae > Araneidae > Araneus > Araneus ventricosus. Next base: position 206,113 of record BGPR01000277.1, read on the forward strand.
GTACAATTTTTACAATTAGGGTGTATTTAAAATGGGATCGTTTAGAATTTCAACTATGCGGTAGTTTTGAATTGGGAATTGGAAAACAGAGGATTTGAGACCCGACTCCTTTAAAGAGACGCGGAATTAGTGGGCTTGAAACATTCTCCTTTTGATACGATGCGTTTAAGTTTGGAGAGTAGGTTACTAATTCTGAAGTTGTCTTAGCCACTTGCTTAATATTCTAAACTACAGAGTTCCTTCAAATATAGAATTTTTCATATATTCGGGTGAGTATTTGACGGTAGATTTCTCTTAAGAAACAACAGTGTTAACGTGCCTGATCATGTCGAATCTGTTGACGTCAGAAGCTCTCCCCCTGCTTTGATACAGAGTTCGGAGAATGTCTGCCAGCTCATGAGTCGTCCTCTTCATCAGATCAGTTCTGTATTAGGAGGTCAGTTTCAAGATAGCGCTTCTGCAGCTTCAAACCATGGCGTTAATCCACTGTAACTAATTTAAACTATTCCAAAATACTAGAGTATCTTTAGTATTTTGGAATCTCGTAATTTTAAGCAATTCTTACTACTCATATAACAGGAAATACCGATTCTCTAAAGAATAATTCTATTTACATACCAAACTAAGTTTTCATTAAAGTACACAATGCATTGGAAATAACTAATATGAATCTTAATTCAATTCATATATCAATCACAGTTAGAAGTATTAATATTCAATAATGTAGAGTGATAAACAGAATCGTTAGTGTTGTTTTAATGTACTTAGTTTTGGAACTATCATTGGGAACCAGTGAGAAAAGATACGCCTGAAGTATGAAAGTCATTTTCATACGAATATGTACTAATGTTACTGTTCGTTGCCAGATGTTTTAGTGCTTAATAAATATCAGTGGAACACCGTCGTAACTTAAAAATATGATGTGGAAAAATTGAAATAATTCACTTGATCACGAATCCCACGGAATCTTTATACAGATTTGACACAATATTGAAATCAACAAGATTTGTCTACTTACGTATTAACATGAAGTGAGTCCCAATTTAAGGCTATATTTTATGAATGAGAGTCTGTGAATTCGAAGAAGATTCACTGCTATCTAGAGAATAGTAACATTTTTTATATCAAAAGAGCATCATTTTTTAAAGTTAAGCCCGAAATACATGAGAAACATGCTGGAGAATAATTCTTGTTGGATATAAGAATACCCATTGCCATAAAATTTGGTTGATGGGCAATTAATTGTCCTAGGAGAATTCTGAAACCCTGAGGAGATTATAACGCGTGACATCTGATACCAACTTGAAGTGCAACTGATTTATATGATTTGGACTTTGAGTTGTGTTTCGTATTTCTGTGTGCTTTTATATAAAGTAATAAATTATGTGATGTTCCTTCACGGTAAATGAAATTACGGAGTTCTATTGGTTTTTAATAGACTCTGCATTATTGATGATATTGAAATAATACAAGTTGGGAGAGGTGTTTACCAAGTCTCTTGTCGTAAAATGTTAACAGAGGTCAGGAAAACAAATTTTAATTCTTAAAAACGGAACAATTTTACATATAATATTTTAAAAACAGGTTAATTTCGAAAAGTATAGTATAAAAAATTATAACTACTAAATTATATATAAAATATTTTTCTGGCAATTAATATCAATTTCCTTATACCATCAAACTTCATTTCTTACCTTGGAGGGAATTCCTAATAATTCCGAATCTTTTCCTTTTGAAAGTTTCAATGGTTGTTTATACCAATAAGCGTTTCGTAACATAAAACAAGTATCATTGCTGAATTTTCAACTATTGATAAATTTAATATAGCAAGCTATTATTATAAATTATTTGTCAAATTCAGCCACCATAATTTTCATTTTATTTTGTCTTCAACTCATTACATCTTTATTTTCGAACAGCATTCTAGTGGATCCTGTGATTTGTTTAAATTTATCATATATAAACAAATATATTAAATTATATTCAAAGTGCTAAATTTTCATTCAGTCTTCAGATATATATTCTTATAGAGACTGTCAAGAAAAGAATACTTGTTCTGAGAAAAGTTTGATCTTCTGTTGTGCGCCATAATATATTAGAATCTTTGTTATGCTAAGTGAATTTAGTTTGAATTTGTTCGCGAATAATTTTAAAGGTGCAATTGAAACTGAATATAGACAAGAAAAGAAAGAGAAGTGTGAATGATTAGAAATAAATGAAGAGAATTTGGCATTTTTTGTATGTTATTTTATACAACTGTGATCCTACACAATTACTCCTGTCTGTGTGTTTGTCATACGTAATCTGTTGGAGTTAGTCACTGAAGGTTTTAATAAGTTCCTGAAATATTCTTATAGGCATGAAACTAATCTCTTCCTCTTAATTTGAGATTTTCATAATTTTTCAATGAATATTTATAGTGAAAAAAAGTGCTTTGAGACGCTCTCTTCCTCATTATTGTACGCAGTTCAAATTCAAATGCAGTTAATCTTCAAAGCAACATGTATGAGTATGTCTTCAGGAAAATTCATTGATATGTTGGAATATTTTACTACCGAATTATTACTATTATTTTTTGTGATTGAGAAATTATTATTTTAAGTTCACTTCAAAGGTTAGATGTATATAAATAAATCACGAACGATTTCCAATTCAAAGAAGGTACTTCATTTCAAAATTTCCATCATGATTTTAATAATATTTAAGTGAGGAATCTAAGTACAGATTTTCTTTGAGATTACAGATTTATTGAGATGGGTGGAATGAACCCATCTTCTGGAATAACCATCATACACAACTACTAAAATTTCTGGAATTTATAGGTGCAGTTCTTAAATGAAGCTTATAAAATCCATCATTGCCCGAATTCAAAAACTGATATTCTTGAATCCGGCGTGTAATTTCAAGACATCATTTCTTCAAAATGAAAAACTTAAAAAAGCATAAAGAATTTCCTGCCTTGATAAAACTAGGTGACATCAGTACAATACTTCCATCTTTATGTGTGAAATTTGATTTTTTTCTTTTTTATCATATTTTTACTTTCTCTTAAACGATTTGAAATTTATTTCGAATTTTTATTGAATCCCTTCGTTTAATATAGATCTGAGATCTAAATTCTTTTGTAATTTTTGAGTGACTATCTACCTGACTGTTAGTTTTTCTGTCTGTGAATACGATAGCTCAAAAATGGAATGAACGAGACAAATGAAATTTTGTATATAGTCTGGACCCAAAAATTGCATTTCCGCATCATACTTTGATCGAAATCTGTCTGTCCTTGCCCACTGAATGTGAAAATTTATAAAATAAACTCAACTAGAGGAATGAATTTGGCATATGGTTTTATCACCAGAATTGTAGATTTGTTTCAAATTTTCGAACCAATCGGTCAAAATAAAGAGTCTAATGTATGACCTCAATTCTTTTCCTGCTACACTAGGAAGCTAAGCGCAAAACGCCTCATATTGTGTAAGTATAAGAGAACGAACACTCCAGCTGAATTTTACTGCCAGAATAGTAGATTTATTTCAAATTTTGGAACCAATCGGTCAAAGCAAATTTCCGATATATTATCTTCATTCTTTTCCTGCTACACTAGGAAACAAAGCGCAAAACGCAACATTATGTGTAAGTATGTCAGAACGAACACTCCAGCTGATTTGTTTTGCCAAAATCGTAAATAAGTTTCAAATTTTGGACACAATAGGTCGAAGAAAAGTGTCCAATATATGAATTTGATTCTTTTCCCGCTACACTAGGGGACTGAGTGAAAAATGCCCCATATTTCATAAGTATGCGAGAACGAACACCGCAGATGATTTTTATTAGAAAACGGTTAATTCAAAATTTTTCTTCTGTTTGTAGACATGTAGTAAGGAGAGAGACATTACATCACAATACTCATACGAATGTGTATTTCCATATTTATTAAGATTCACTTTCCACAATACATATTTAAATACTCTTATGTATTGCTGAAAGCTAGGTAACTAGCTGTAGGACAAATCAAATGCTGACAAAGATATTTCGAAATCTTCTGAAAAGTTTTGTAAGCTTTCCAAGAAAGTTATTTTTTATGGAAGAGATAGAATGTATATGATATCGAATTTCTTCGACGGATAGAAATATTCGTATCGCTTTCGTATTTCTCCCTGTCAAGCAAGTATTACTGACTGGTATTTTGCCTTTTTTCTCGCTCTGCTTTCTTTTTTTCTGCCTCTGAATATTTTTTTGAAAGAATGTTTCAGAAACAGCAGTCATGCGTATAACCTTTTTCTCACGGTGAACTAACTCAGAAGATGGGAATGAATACGTAATAATATCCATCTATTTTCATGCTTTACGGGTTGGGTTTATTCTGCTATTCTTGCGCAGTAAAGGTTTTAAGAAAGAAGATATTCGGATTGAAACAAAAGTAATGAACTATTTGGATGTGAACTTTCAGCTGTCCATTTGCTGTTGCATTTTTCCGACCTTTAAACTTTATTAAACCTATTTAAAATTGCTTATAAGAGCTCTTACTGTTATATACTTATATACCAGTTTTAACTTTCTCGTATCCTAAGTTATGTCAAAGAGAAACTACTATTATAGTCAAAATATTCGGCCTCAGGATTTTCATAGGCTAAAAGGAGAACTCTACCGCTCGTTAACGCCATAAATCTCTTTTCTATTTTTAATGGCCCGTTCTGAAAGCGGGAGGGGGGGGGGGTAGGCGCAGTAGCCCTAAGAGATCGAAGTGAACCGCTTTTTTGGAGCCTCCGTGAATGACCCACCTAAATGAATGGGCTGAAAATTGATGTGTAGTACTACCACTCCATTTGGCTTGGAGAGGTCTCACTGTGAATGTCCAGCTTAAAGATTCACAGTACTGAAAACCATTATTAAATAATGGGCTATTTGCTCAGATACATTCCTCTGCATTGAGATTGTTCTCACCCGACTTGAAGAACGCCAGTAACCATGCTGATAAAAAAGTGAAGCTATTTTGAAGTTCTGGAGTTTCTAAAAGTGAAGACATTTCACAGGGAAATGTCTAACGTAACACAAGGATCACTTTCATTCCCACAGATTCAGTTATTATTTTTATTTCGAAACTGAATGAATGAGATTATTAGTAGAAGGGCATGCCCTAAACAGAACACTACCGTCCATATACTGATTAATTTAAACACAACAGCTTTGATTGAGATATCTGTTATCTTTAGTTATCCATCACCATATCATACTTGCCATTATTCTAATTTAAGGGAAGATAATTATATATAACTGAAAGATCTAATAAGAGTAATTTTATTTTGATTTTTAGATGGAACGGTTACTTATTTTACATATCTAGAAGAAGAAATTTTATTGTTAAGATAACATGCCATATAGTGTTCAATGGATCTAAAATGCATAGCAAAAGTATTTTCTAAAAAAGTAAAACTTGTGGAATGAAACAAAAGTAATGAACTGCTTAGATGTGGAATTTTACATGCCTGTATACATTTTGTTCTTTAAAAAACACAGAATTAATCATTTAGCACATTCACGGAGGGAAAGAACTTTAAATAGCTGCAAAAAATATAAAAAATTAAATTAACTGGTGCTTATAAATTATTCTTATAACCTTTACAGAATACTACTATTATTAGGATCAGAAAATGTATTTTTTTGGTTCTTTATCTTTAAACCTGCATTAGAAGTACAAAAACGATTATAAACATTAATTTTGTTTAGAATAATTATATATTCTTCACTCGGATTTGTTTACTTCGAACAAAAACGCTCTGGGCAAACTAAATTTAAATCAATCTGAACTCAATGATTAGATATGATGCGTCTGTACACTAAACTATTCTCCGCCGTACCTGGTATAAAATAAATTTAAAAGACTAAAATGAAGACGAAATATCCAATGTGTGAAAAAGAGTCGTTTTCTTTGTTTTCGTAGCCCTCGCTTTGCTGAAGAATCTGTGATGTCACCAAAAGAATTATTTTAAAACCTCTATAAAACAATTGCCTCCAAGCTATTAAAATCAATTTTAGCATATTAAGTGCTATAGAAGATCATGAACTGTATAAAAATGCGGTGAGAAACTTATGTTTAGTGTATGTCATCTAAGCACATCTGCATAATTAAAATGCGTGTGTCCAATCAACTGTGAAATATTCGCCTATTTGCGAAGGGCAAACAAGAATAAAATGGCTATTATTCAGAGACTTACTGACGATATATATTTAGAGTAAAATCATTTAAATATTTCGTATCCTTCATTATTTCTTTGATAATTTTCTCTGCTTATTAGATAGGCACTGAACTCGATGAAAATGTTTAATTTTTTATCTCATGCCTAACTATTTAATATGTGCACAAATACTTTGGCATGTTTTAGTCGCCCACTGCAATATTATTATGAGATCTCATTTTAAGGCAAGACACTTTCCCCGAACCTAGTCATCTGCTCCATGAAGACAAAATTTATCAATCACCAAATCTTGGGAAACAAATGAAGTAGTATTAAAATAATTTTTATTTTTTGTAGAAATTTAATGGAATGTTTGTCATTTCTGAATTGCTTTCCGATTTATTCATGCTAGAATTTCTTGCCTCAAACACTGGATGAAAATAGTTTCCTAATAGCAACATTAGGAATGTGACTGAAACTTTATATGCTTTAATTAAAGTATTTTAGTTAAATATCAAAAACTAAATTTTCTCTATCTCATAGATATTTAGGATTGCATTATTCCTATTATAAAGAAAATGAAACAAGTTAGCATAACTGGTTATTATTTTACTAGCGGAACGAAGCATATTAAATATGCAGTTTATTTTCAAATTTCGTTCAATTGTACGAAGAAGTGTTCAAAGGTGTTTAATTTTTCGTATTTCTAAAAAAAAAATTAAACATTTTGCTCTCCAGTTTTTAAAATGAGAAGGGAATAACAGTTTGAAAAAGGAACTATTTACAAATTACTTTTCCCTAGCGCAGTCAGTCCAACCGTGATTCTTTCTCCAAGATAAGAATTTAAATACGATAAACACACAAACGTGACATTCTATTGCTCTAGTTTCTTCCGATTTTTGAAAACTGTAGTCGGTTAACAATTTTTTCAACTTCACAAACGGAAACGTCTTTCTTACTTATACATGCACCAAATTGGCATCGACTTCAACAACAATCACCATGAAAAGAAAGTACATCGATTAAAACTTTAAATGATAGCTCTAAGCTTTAATTTTCCTATTATCTTAGCAAACATGAAGAGAATCACTTTAGCTCAGTGTTTGCTCTCCACCGCAGCAGAGCAAATAGATGTTGATAAACATAGAGCTTCCAGTCATTTGCTTCCAGCAGAAGATACAAAGAAAAAGGCTAAAAAAAGTTCAACAAATATCCAAAGATACCTCAGTAAATAGTACAGTTTTCCTTTTAGTTTCAGCAAGAAAGGAGAAGAAAAAAGCAACAAAAAGTCTTCTGTTTATTAAATGGACCCTGAAGGCAAAGCTATGAAAATGTGAAGAATTCGAGACTGAACTAAGATTAGAATTTAAATTTTTAGAGTTTAATCTAGATAAGAGATGTTCTTTCCTTTGAATCTTTAATGGTATTTGTATGATGATGTCGAGATACTATTGTATTTTGAGTTGCGAAAGGTATTTATATTTTAAGTTAAACGCCGCGCTGAAATTAAATTCGGCAGTTCTGAGAAATAAAAGACCTAGAGTTCTTACTGTAATATGGCCCAAAACGGAACGAAATTACGCCATGTAACGTGGATAGAAAGCTTTGTTTTGAATGAAGAGAGATCGTAGATTAAATTTTGGAATTTTGTATTTTTCTTTTTCGTGAAGCATGTTTGAAATGAAGTTTATCTAATCTTGCTTCCGTATTCTGATTTCAGTATTTGCTTCTAAAATTATTTAATTGGAGTTTCTAAGAAGCAGATGTCATCTTGTTAGTCCCATTTTTGTCACTTCAATATTCTCGAGATATATTTTATTTAATCTTTCATTCTGTAATTATTGTAAGTTTCTATCTGCAATTAGCTTGGCAGAGCCGTGTTGTTTAGTCGAATTTTCAGCATTTATTTGATGAAGCGATTTGTATGAAAGTGTCTACATTTTTAATAGTTAGGTTTTTTTAAAAATATACCTTCTGAATTTTTATTGAAATGTTATTTTTGCTTTTTGTTCATTAAATGTTTGATTATCGGAAAAGGAAAATCTCTGGACTTAGCAAATTTTACTTTTGAAAATATTTAAATAAAAAAATGTAGAGAGAAAAACCATCACTAGTTTGGAACTCAATATATTTGCTTACACGGAAGAAGTACTTTCTTCATGTTAAATAATAAATGAAAAAATTATAACAGTAGTCATATGTTTCTAATGGCGAATACAGCATTTTTTATGTTTATCTTTCAAAGTTGCACAAGAAAGACAGGACTCATTGAAAAATATTCTACAAATCTCTCCCACACTAAAATTTTAAACTTTATTTAAAGCAGTACTAAGCATATGGACTTTGAAAATCTGCTTATTAAAAGGCTTAAATTTAAAGAAATAACTGTCTGCATTGCAAATAATTCATAAAAGTAATTGAATTTTCTACTCAAAATAACTACATTAAATACAGTTTTATCAAATAACCATCATGGACATCTATAATTGCGGAAATTGTAGACAAAATTACTCACATCATTTAATGTATCGCGGTTAGCAGTCTTTAAAGATCTCATTCTCAAAAATGATGAATACTGCTGTTTCCTTCTTCTTTGTCTTTCTTTTCAACGCAGGACTACGTTCCTCCCATTGGGATCTCAGGAAGGAAATTGATTCACACGCCAAAATGACACCAAACTTGGTATGGTAGATCCTCTATATCTCGGTAACTACATATGTCAAAAACATAACTAATATCTTATTTTAGAGATAAAGGGTAACAGCAGAAGTTACAAGAACAAATTGAAAATCGGAATTGTAGTTAAGCGACTACTGAGTCGCAAAAATGGGCAAAAATACGCATGAATTGGTGACGCGATCCTCTATATCTGAATAACTACATAAGTTAAAAACGTAACTAATTTCTTATTTTAGAGATAAAGGGTAGCAACAGAAGTTACAGAAAACTTACTTAAACTTAAAAACTTACGAGAAACTTCGAGAAACAAATGAGTCACGCGAGTAAAGTAGTCTTACGCCTTTAACATCAGCGGCTGTTTGAAAAGACAGCCTCCTGTCATTTTTTAATATTTTCCTTAAGAATAATACTTATGCACTCCAGAAAAAGCTTTTTATTAGAGTAAAGACTGGTATAGATATCATACCAGTATTTCATTTTTGCTTCCATGTAAAATCTTAAAAGTGAAAATCTTCAATTACCCTCCTGATAGTTTTAATTTGTATTCCTATATCATTGGATATGTAATTTTTAGATTTGTCATTGGCGAAGGAAGTAAAAAAAGTTTTCTTATGGATGGTACACATTGACAACACATCATTTTTTTCATTGATATGAAAGCAGAGGAAAGCATATGAAAGATTCTGCATTGGAAATCACATTTTATAAGGTTTTCTCCAATATTTTTCAACATACAATGATGACACTAATTATAACTGTAAAATTAAAAAAAACTAGCGTAATTCTTATATCACTTCACTGTTTTAATACTCAATTATAGCAACATGAAACTTCATTTTGAAAACAGAGAATTTTTTTTATTTTAAAAGGTATACTAGAATGATCTATAATAGTAAAATTAAAATTTTATTAATGAAAATGTTTCACACATTTTTTTATTCGAAAATCATTTTAAACTGCAAAACACTTTCTTTCAGCTTGCTGAATCAAGTGAAATACTCGGATTAAGTGCTATTTTGAAACTAAACCTGCTAATTAGACAAGGTGGGTTGAACTGAAATCAGATTCAGGTTTGAATGGAAAAGTAATTTGCTACATAGAGTGGCCAGGAATACAAAGAATTGTTGGTACTGCTTAAAAAGTCGTTAACTTCCATTCGTGGCAAAATAAAGCAGGAACAATCATCTTCTGTAGTCTTTTAGAAGGTAAAAACGAGTAAATTAATTAAGTGTATTTCATTTGTTTCGTCTAACTTACGAAGTGAAAGTTAGGTATTTGATTTTATTGTCGATCATTGCATAATATATTATATGCGGATTAATGCAAAAAGTAAATTTTATTTCTATCAAGCAAAATACTTATAGATTTTATTAATTTTGACATCACTGAGTATTAAATAGCCTTTCTTAGATATATAGAATCATACTGATCAGATCAGTCCTTATAGTTTAATTCTTTAGTATGTGCCTTAATTAGATAATTCTTTTTTGAGAATATCGTGATTGGTGATATTTACATGAATTTGAAACAAGAATGCAAGGATAACGCACATGTACCTTACAGAGAATACAGGGACCAACATGAAACAGGGCGTTCAGGAACTTTTCTAATAATGAGGAATTGTACTTACAATTGCTTACATGATGGAGAATCTTTGCACTAATGTTCCGATGTAACGGCTTGTCTTGAACGTATCCTGAGTCACACATGGTTAAAACAAAAATGTAGCACCAAATTCCCCTGCACTCGTCAGATATCAAAGAAATGAAACGAGGCATAGCATTTAAAACTCACCATCAGCTACAGTTAAAGAGTTGAGAGCATTCCTTGTGCCCAAATTCGATTTCACTTGCTTCATGCCGTTTTCACTTCTATTTGTCGGTTTTAGCCGGATGTCAGAACAATGAAGGTCAACGATACAAACATTTTCAATAACTGGAGAAGGTATACAATTTTATGCAATTAGTTTCAGCTACGAAAGTTTTATTAATGTTATTAAATGTTATTTATCCAAATTGAGTAAATATTTTAGTGCAAATTGCATGCATCAAATGTTAAAAAGAGGCTACTCAGTAGCCATCCAATAGTGTCTTTGACAATAATCGTGCCAATCAAAAGAAAATTATACAAGTGTATTGAACAGAAAGTTTTATAACAGGATAAATATTCATAAAACATTAAATGAAATATTTTTTCAATATTTTTTTACGAAAAGTGGAATATCTGCTTCAAAAGAGTCCGGATAATTTATAAAATTAATAAGGATAAGGTAAATTTTAATTGCATTTTAGGGTATTAATCCTTCGAATACTTTCTTTAGATTGTGTTACTTCATCTGCACTTTCATACAGATTAAACCGGCTGTTACTTTACAGCTTTGTAGGACATTTCTCATTTGCAGGACGTAACATAAATCTTCACAGTACTAATACAATGTTGTTCAAATCCCTTAATTCATTACTGTAACTTCAAAAAAGAGGCTCTCAAATATTTATCTGATGTCTTAAATCACATGTATTAGAAGATTTGAAACAAAAAGCTTTAAACCCTGTCGTGAAATAACAAGCATCTGAATGGAAAAATAAAGCCGCAACAACTTATTCATGAAGCCAGCCGAAATGTCTCATTGCAGTTCATCTATCTTCATTTGTGACCTTATGGATACTCTTTGTGTTGGTACGGTTATAAGAGCTCTGAATACACTGACACAACAGGTGGTTTCTATTATATACGGATGGCAGTTTACACTGTTGAGTTCCTTAATATTTTTGGACGCACTTTTCAGTGGTGTCTGATTTCTACTGAAACAGAAAACATATATGGTTTATATAAAGGTTTCATTTTTAATGGCAATAAATATTCTTGCAGTTTATTTTTATTCGATAACTTCTCTCACAGGGAAGAAAAATAAATAAACAAATAAATAGAAAATAGAACCGAGAAAATTAATTTATTTCAGTTGAAAGGCGTGCTTTTGATTAAGTCATTCAGTATTAGCATTTAAATAGAGAATTTGCATGCTAATAACATGAAAAAAAGCCTGTACATTTCCTCGCAAATTGACAGCTTTCGCCTCAGTATATGAATCAACATGGTATTAAATATCTTCCTCATGCTTTGGAGTGGATTTCACAGTGGTGAGGGAATTGACAGAGCATAACCACGCCAAAAAATTAAACTTGCGTTTTATTTGCTTTATTCTAATTTTAATCAAGCAATTGGAATCGATTTGTGTTTCATTTTTTGCTATTTTTGCAAATATTATATAATCCCAGGAAAAATATTCAGATCTCATTAACAGCATGTTGGGAAAATAGTCACTGGCTTAGGAACGGTAGCGAAAAGGGGTGGGTATACTGACGTTATCGTAATGTGTTTCATCGGAGGGGCAGGGGGGTACTGTAAAAACTAAATATAAATGGGTATGTTTAACTTTTTAAAATCAAATATGACAGCGTAAAAACTGAATTTAATCTCAAAAGTACCATTCACGTTGCTACGTCATTGTTATCTTGGCGGAGTCTCTTCTTCGTGGCCGCATGGTCGTGGGATCGAAAACTGATTTCAAGGATTTGAAACGTATAAGAGCCTATCACGCATTTAATATCAAGAGTCAAACGTTCTCAAAGGAAATTAAAAAAAACAGAATTTTGAATTGGTAACGCTTTCATTTCCAAAGTTGTTAGGTAGGATAAACATTTAATTCAAGTGCATTGCAAATTGGTATTCCTTTGCATTTTTGCAGTCTTGTTAGATTGAGCTCATGCATTACAAACGATATTTAAATAGT